>CAEGAG010159795.1:0-83637 GCA_903067065.1 Brachyrhaphis terrabensis
TGTTGCCTCTATTCTATTTTTATTGCCTTTCAAGATGACATGTCTGTTCTTGGTGTTGGATTTTATCAAATAAATTTACCTAAAAGATGCGACTTATACTCCGGAGCGACTTATAGTCCGGAAAATACGGTAATTGAGATGCACTTAAACATGAGAACAAGGAAAGTGTGACATGATAGAGGTACGATAGAATAGATAGACTGTAGATATGGCTTAGATTAATATGTAAACTACAAAAAAAGAATAAATACGCATCACAATTACCATTACAGACTGGATTGACTTATCTAGTAAATATTATGACAAAATCTCCTGTCTGAAAAATGGTGTTTGTCGTGTTTCATTATGGTCCCAGTGAGACTGGAGTATTTTTCAAGTTTTTTGTCAAAGTAGATATTTTGTTAAAGACAGATAGATTATGAGAAGTAGTAAACTTGATAATTTTCAAAGATAAAATCTACAGAAAATCCTGTAGATAAGAAGCAGGGGCACCTTCTACTGCGACTACAGTCCTTGATGCAGCTGTCCTGTTTGATTCCTGGCCCCAGGCTATTTCCTTCATATTCTGTCCAGACGATAATGAATAAAGGCCAAAAAGACTTAAGAAAAAAATAAATAAAAAAAACAAGGTGGGGACTTGTTTAGTCCACCTATGCCCACAACCTACTTCTCCTCTTACCTTTCAAGCATATTTAGGGGAAGATGACAACTAGCTAGTGCTTAGTGAGACAGACTTCACTTTGATGGGAAACAGTGTTGTGTTTTAGTATGAGATTTTATTGTACACCCCTGGTTAGTAGTTTTCTGCATTATCACCAACACTTTCACAAGTGTGTCGAACAGTTAAATCCTTTCAGGATGAAAAGGGTTAGGGTACCCTTGTTATGAATTGTAGAGTGGATAAAACAAGGACTTACCCACTTAAGAGCTGACCCAGTATAAGCCTATCAAGATAATGAACTTGTACCATACGTCATTAAAAGCACACAAAATGAAGCTGAGACAGAGACAGCAGACTGGTGGGACGATTGGATTACAGAGTGTGAGGGGAGAGAGATTTAGGGGAACCTACAAGGACAGATCTCATTTCTATATGGTTCAGAGACTTCAGGAACTGCAGAGTGCTTGGGGCATAGACACACAAACACACATGCATGCACACGCATGCACACCCCCGCACACACACACATCCCAAAACCAAGATTATATATGGAAATGAGTTCCTATTAAAAAGTCATTGAAGTGGTAATGGTTCATATCGTCTGTCAAGAAGTCAAGGCAGTGGACACACACATACACATCAATACTTTCAGTCACATAGATGAACTTAGCTAAAATACACACCCATCCACACGCACATAGCACTACAGTTGTGTTATTAATCAGACATAATAAGGTTTAACTCCTTTCAATTCAAGGCTGTTGACCTAATTTTTTTGAGGGTTGTTTGTGTGAACGTGTGTGCCCGCGTGGGCAATAATTTGATAAATAATAATATGTCTGGTCAGTATTTATGCTAATATATTCATGAGCCACTAGCAGGCATCATGTTTGTGTTTGTTAATTTATTTAGGCAGCGTGTGCAGAGTGTATCTGTGTGTTCGTTTGGAATTAGTTAAACCGACAAAGCCTGGACGAACTATGCACTCTGGCTTGTGTATGTGCAAGTGTTAATTAGGTTAATGTTATTTAATGTAAAAACATGCATGCATTAATGAAGTACTACACTATAAAACATTATCTCTACTATGTAAATGTTAGTATTTTTATGTAAACATATTGGACATTTTCCCTATTGAGACTTTGGAATACTGACTGTGATTTGTTTACTGAATGAAATAGTAGAGACAGAGATAGGCCATAAGGCAGGGCTACTGATCCCAATCTGCTACACATTTATTAAAGCCTCATTAGACGGCTCAAATACCATCACTACTCACTAACACCTATTACTACTTAGTACCTATTAAACATTACGCATTTTAACATAAGACAATTAATATATCAAGTATCCACTATGTAGGCGCCCAGATATAAGTTGGATAAATTTTATAAAGAGTTTACAAACTGCCGTTTCAGTCATTTCTATAACTGCACAATATTAGGTCATCTTAAAATTGCAATGTTAATGTGTAAAATTGTGATATTTCCAATAAAGCCTCAATTTCTTTCATGTTTTCTTATCCGTTTTTTAGGCTTTCAGCACTGTGAGCATTGAAGAATCGTCTGTTTTGGAATTTTCAGCAGCAAGACTCATATGAGTTGGTTGAACTGGAATGAAAGTGAGAATATTTGATGCTTCAAACCACCTTTTGCAATATTAACATTGCAAATTAACATGACAACAACAGTTGTAATGTGTTGTTCAGAGCTTGTCAACATGTTTGGCGCAGGTTGTAGTCCTGATGAATCTTATTTGACCAAGGTGGGCCAGAGTACCTTTCTTTACAGCCAGAAAGGTACTGGTTGTAATTCTACTGTAGGATATGTAGTTCATCTTACTCTAGGAAGAACACAAAAGCACAATCTGGGAGAGAAAGATGTAAGGAGAGACGAAAGGTATATGTATTCATCTATATAGCTATCAGCTATTTTACAACTACTGCTATATCTGAACATCAACCCTATGTTCTAAGGGATTTATTCTAAGTGATAATAGGTGAATAAAACTGTTAGTACAGCGACTGTCAGAGGAACACTTTCTGTGCTCATCAAGGTGCAAGTTTAGGAAAGGTGCAGAAACTTTATTTGCATAGTTCAGGGAACAGCAACCTTCTGCCACTGAGATCTACTTCATGGGTACTTAGTAACACAGTTTACTTTTAGCTATATCACTTAATGATTTATTTTTTGAACAGCTCCAAGGCAAACTCATATGATCTTTAGGGTAGACCTAGTGCTTGTGGGTGACTCCTGGAATAGCACATTTAAGCAACAGGATAATTCAAAGTGATTTATATGATTAGAACATGTAAGGTAGTACATTGCAGGGACATAAACAAAAAAATGTTTTGCTAAAAACAAAAGTTAATGTTTCAATTATTAACAGAACAGGCAAAGGCAACTCTAAGATGAATGGGTTTTTAACCTTGATTCAAAGGAACTCGGGGGTTTCAGCATTTTAGCCATTTTCTGGAAGTTTCTTCCAGATTAGTGGAGCATAGAAAACTGAATTATTAAGCTAACTACAGCAACATACCACCTTTATCTGTCCCTCTGTGCCAAGCCGTAGCCATCACATTCAAGTCACATCTAGGAACACAAAGTGTATTTAATCTGTTTCTGGTTTTTTATATATATTTTGTGCACTTTGCTTTTCACTCTTGCCTGTTCCTTGTTTTTATAACCATTTGTTTTATACTTTTCTTTTCAGAACTGCCAACTAATTGCCTCCTAATTGTATATTTTTTGCTAGTACATTTATAAAACATGCATTTTCCAAAGAAATGTTCCCTTGACAAAACATTTAAAACCAGCAAAAAAAACAGGAAAGTGGTGTCAATTCATTCAATGATTAGACAATTACTGTCACTACACAGAGATCACTAAAGGTAAAATGGAAAACAACAAGCGCAAAAGAGGGAGAAGGAGAGATTCAGAGAGGTAAGTGCTGCAGACAAGTCCCAACATGTCCCAAGCATGATTATTGTAAACGCCATACAGC
Source organism: Brachyrhaphis terrabensis (assembly GCA_903067065.1). Lineage (NCBI taxonomy): Eukaryota > Metazoa > Chordata > Actinopteri > Cyprinodontiformes > Poeciliidae > Brachyrhaphis > Brachyrhaphis terrabensis. The sequence goes on from CAEGAG010159795.1 coordinate 3,665, forward strand.
GTCACTCTCCTTTCATCCTTGCTAACGATCAGTCTCTATTTTTCACCAAATTTTAATATGGTTTACATCCCTCACTTAAAAATAAAGAATTGTGGCCTTCAAAATTATACATCTTCCTGAGCTGAATTGAAAAGATAAAATTTCTAAAACAGTCACAAACTGTGAATGTATTTCTACAATATGTTTCAACACATCTTATAGAGCAACCATCCCTGAACATTGCATAAGTATTTTTGTAAATAAAATGTGATGCTTGATCATAACTTTATGATCAAATGTTTACTCTATTACATAAAAAGAAGGAAAATTGCAGCCAGGTCTGAGTTGGACTTGGAGACTTTGCATTCTGTTCAGATTAAGCTTAAAACTACTTTTCTCAGAAAAAGCTACAGTAACTAAACATTTTAAAAACTACTGCTGTATCTGAACAACCCTGATCAAATTGTAATAAATATTTCATATTTATTAACAATACTGATAAAAGCTGTTACTGGGGCATTATGCATCAGCACAGACAAGAAATGACTGAGACAGAAATGCTTTTTGTAAAATTACACATTTCTGTTGACAGTTTAAACTGTGAATAAATGAAATGTCTTCATTTAACTAAATGAAGACATTTTTAAAATAACCCTTGACTGTTGGAATAACAAAAAGTAAAACCCTAGTTTAACAAACCCCAGTTTATCTCCCACCTACTTGATGTTGATGATGTGTAAAACTGCCCTTTCATAGCATTTCAAATAAAATACACACAATGAATGCAGAAGCACCTAATGTTAGGACATCGTATTGGATTCAGAATACAGCAGATTTAAATAGCATAACAGTCTCTGGAACCAGTGCAAAAAAAAATCTAAAACAAGTCTCTTTAATGGTAAAAAACTTTATACACAAAAAAACCATGGTAATAAATTATGACAAGGAATATGTTTGCTTCTGAAAAATAAAACAGGAAAAGAAGAATGGTTCTTTGTTGCTTTTATTGTAATTTAGTGTCCAAAAGTTCACCACAAAATACTAAATCTGATGGGGGGGGGAAAGATTATTTGTCAAGAGGCAATGTCACCCACAACCTCAGGCATTAATAGAGAGGTTGAGTTGAAACAATTAGAGGAAACATTTACTTGCTGACAAACAATAGTTTCAAGCATTTGTAGAGCATTTCTCTGAGGTCTCAGAGTGTGTTTCCACTTATTTGTGTATGCGCGTGTGCATCAGCTGTCTCCCCTGTAGCCTTTTCATGTCACCCAACTCTAGGGGCTTGCGGCTGTGGCCACGGGTGGTCCAATATGTGAGAACTGCTTCCTGCAGGGGGTGTGAAGAGACCCCCTGATGGTATCAAAATATATACCACAGAGGGATGAAATACACACAAATGTATGCCTAAATACCACACAGAGCTGCAAATCACACCAAAAGGATGTGAGTGTTTTACACTTCAGATATGATGGCAGTTCATTTTTGCTTTTGGGTCACAGAGCTAGAACAAGCCCAAGTTTATTTGTTTCTTCTTAAATAGTGTCCCACTCCCTTCAGCAGTCTTTCCAAAAAATTAACTTTGAAAGTTTGTCAGTTAGCTACCATTTTACTATGAGTATAATTTACAATCACCTTATTAGAATAAGCTATTTAAATCTAAAATTGAATACTCAAACTTCAAGTTACTTACACTAGTATTACAGTGGCAACATTAGTTCAGAGTTCTCAATGTGAAAATTAATCAGATACAATTAAATGAAAAAAATATTTAAATACAGTCAAATGTTGGTATGTCAATCGGTTACACAGTTATTAGCTCCTGATTAGTTAAAACTATTGACAGTTTCTACATTTTAATTAGTCATCAAAACATTCAATGGATAGTTAAACAAATCAACATAGGGTTATTTTTTATGTGTGCTTTCACATAGAAAAAAATCCCCAAAATACGAAATTAAAAAGTTGCTGATTAAATATGCCTGTCAGAATGGACTGATTTATGGCCTTTTCATAAAATGTCAAATAATTTATCATTCTGTAATCAAGTATAACAACACTGGCTTATCATCAAACACCAAAGCAAACACACGAGGGTGGAGCACAAACCACTACAAAACAAACAGTGAATTTAGGGGGGAAAAATAGTCACTTTATGGAAATCTTTAATTAAACTTATTATAGATTTAATTAAAACAATAAGTTTAATTCTGGAAAAAATTATTTTAACCAAACTAACTGAATATGTATCCAAACTGCATTAAAATTTCTGTTCTTTCAAAGAGTTTTTGGAAGAAATGTAAGAACTCAGCCCTTTGATCTGGAAAAAGATCAGCATTAAAACTGAGAAAATGGGACTTGCTTAAGCAGAAAACTTAGACTTCCATCAGGAGGACAGGTTTAACCATATCTTTGGACTTAATTAAGATGTATTCTATCAGAGTACAATTAATGCTTTCTTCCCATTTTCTAAAAATTTTTTTAGTCTTTCTTGTCAGCCTTTCATTAGACTTCATTTGATTTCGCTTTCTTTTACAGGTAATGAGTTGTGTTGATCACAGCATTGATGTTAGGTTCAAGTAAATTACAGGTAGACACAGTAATTAATTGCGATGTGTGGGTTGGTGGTGTACATGTCACTGTTTGTGTGTGTGATCAACAAAGAAGGTAGTCAATACTTCCGGAACATTGGAGCAGTGGATATTAGTTAATTTTTTTATTTATTTATTTAATTGTCAGGCTATTACAGAGATCAAATTGAAATGAAAGTCATAACTGTCAAGCGGGTTTCTGTTATCAATGACAGGGGTCGTAAGGTCATGCTTTCATAATTCAAAGACGTTTACAGGACTGCTAAAAGACTGAAAAGTTCTCAAAAAGTATTAAACAGTTTAATCTGACCAAGTATAGACATGTTAAAGCACATGAACCTCATTTCTTGGGCCACTTATTTTCTGCTGATCCTTTGCTTCCGTGTGTGTGTTTACTGCACTGCAACTCAGTTTGGACTAACAAATTTATAGTTTTCATGGACTTGAGTCACAACATAGTTGCATCTCTCTTTTAAAAGGAAAACTGTGACATGCAGCTAGGAGCTGCACTCACTCATTCTGATAAATTACACAAAAGAAAAATGAGGACAGAAAACACATTAAGAATTATATGCATTCAATGAGTCACTGACCATTTTTACTTTACACATGAAGAAGTGTATATATTCCAAACACATGTGTACATAAAAATATACAGATATGTATATATTTGCATATACACATCTCCTATAGCAATATGTTGCACTTGCAGTTTTTCTTTGAGGAGTGTTTCTAATGCTTCTAATTTTATTACCAAATGACAGAACAGCAGTGTGACGAACAGCTAAAAATGAGGGAACAAACATAAATAGAAACACAGAAATGCACTTTGGAGGAAGGACATAAAACCCAAATGTGAGTCAGAGGATTTCCAGCAGTTAAACATTTTACCAGGCACAAGATGACTCTCAGACAATAACAAGGCCAGAAAGCCAAGCACATGGCTCAAGCATTAATTCAAGTATTTTACTGCCACCTACTGACTGAGCGGGGAACAGGATCCCCACCCCCACAATATGTTGTGCAAAGGAAAAGACTGTAATAAACATAAACCTTTAGTGAGGAAAGAGCGGGAAAAAAAACTGGGAAGGGCAAATATCAGGAAAATAGATTCCTGAAAAAAGTAATCAGTGCAATAAAATAACATTTAGCGTTAAAATAAATCCCATGAAACAACCTTGAACAATTTTTCTCCATTATCAGAAAAATAAACTTAGCTTATTTGCAGGTGATTACATTTTTTAAATTCATATTTACTCTCGTTTTTCCTTTTGCAATCCACCCCCCCGCCCCAAAAAAAAATAATCACATGAGTAAAAAATAAAACAAAAAAAACGAGTATTTGAATGTATGTCTTACTGAAGTTGAGACATCTGGAGTTGCAGATTTAGATTACATTACATACAGTAACACAGCAACAATCCAAAGGGAGACAGATGTAACCCTACAGTTGTAAATACATGTGAAGTCCAGGTGTAACATAATATAGAGTATCTAGTAGCACAGTGCATTTCAGTGGAAATACAGTAGGATGGTAAAATAAAGTGATTGTCAGAGGTTGTAAACTATTCTGATGTGGCAAAGTGGAACAGCGAGAGGAGGGGTGTGGACAAGTTCACAGAGGACAGAGCAGATGGTGTCTGCTGGACTTACACAATCACACACAAACACACACTAGTGCACGCAGACACACAACACACTGGTGACATAATAGCAGCATGCCAGGTGTGTGGTTGGTGGCCTGCAGTCTGGCATTGACTGGAAGTTGTGCGTGTGTCCCTGTGTATATGTGCTCTCTTTGTATGGAAGGGGCCCCCTATTCACTGCTCTTGGCTGCCAGCTTGGCACTAAATCACAGGAGGAGACGGTACACACACGCGCGCACCCCCCCACACACACACCCACCCACATGCACACACACCACCCTCTGCTTTCTTTTTGTCCAGCTCAGGGAGAGAATTAAAAGAGGTCAAACAAGAATATAGAGGCAGAGGCACAAATGAAGGACAGCAGCAGTTTAGCTGAACTTTAGGGGTAAACCAGAAATAAATATATATTTAAATGGTACAAGAACTGAGACAAGAAAATAACAGTCCCCTCTCCTCTTTACAGTCCCAGTGGCTTTCAACTTGTCAAACCAAGAATAAACAGACAGACGCACACGAACACACAATGAGCCTCATGTCCATGCATAATGAGCTGTGGTAGAGGTGAGGCTGCAGCTGGGTTACACAAACCTTGCTTGAAGAGACAGCCTCAGGAAGTATTCATTGTGTGTTGGTGAGTGTGAGTGTATGAGAAGATAAATTCCAGAGAAAATGTGATAATATAAAAGTTAAAAATGTATCTTTTTTCACATTTTCTGTAACTACAATTATTTAGATCAAGAAAAGCAAATGCAACAAATTGCATTGAAAAAGGTAAAATTTTGCAGTCACTGTGGCACTAATAATTATGAAACACTATTACAAAATTCGTTACATTTAAGGTGATAAAAAAACACAGATTCTGTGTTTTTACCAACACTATCATGGGGAGAAATTTTGCTTCAACGGGCCTCCAGGAGTAACTGACACCTACCATAAGGAGGGTCAAACCTAAATGTTGGTAAAAAGCTATCTGTTCATGGAAAGTTGAGCGGAAGGAAAAATGTAGGCATAGGGACAGCCACAACCTTGAAAATATTGTGAGGCAAAGTCTGTACAACACGGGGGCAATCCCAAGGTGTGGACTGTAGCTAGAGTTCATGTTTCAAGAGCCACCACACAGACGCATCCATGAGACGGGCTGCGAGATCACATTCCTGGAGATAAGCCATTCAAGAACAAGAGACGTCAGAAGCATTTACTTAAGAGAAAAGGAAAGTATGGTTGCTTATTCATCTTTTGAGAAGAGATTAAAAGGGATTCTTTCAGTGAGTTACTCATTAATATTCTCCATTCCTGAGAAATTGCATTTTGGGTTTCCATTAGCTGAAAGTCATAAACAGCTAAATTAACAGATAAGATGCTTGGAATAGATAATTTTGTAAAATGAATCTAAATAAGTTCCACTTTTTTTAATTGAATGACTGAAACAAACGCATAACCTCTTTCAGTTCAATTTTACTGAGTTGCTTCAGTTTCAGGCAACCTTAAAGGGTGTGATGAATAAAAAATGGCAACACTTTCTTCCTAATATAAGTTCTCTAAAATGATATCTTTAAAGCTAAAAGAAAACATAGGGCAACATCTCCACATGTTAAGTACAAACTCGACACTCCTTTAAATGTATGTACTGTACAGAAAAGAACAAGCTTTATGGCTGAAGTCTTGAAAGCTTCCCTAATTCTGCACAGTTGGTTTATGAAACCTGGTGTGCAAGCTTTTATGGCTTTAAAAGCAACCCTTTATTTTTTTAATTTGTGCTGAGAAAAAGTGTTCAGCGCAACTGTCACTAGTATACATCTGTTGAAATGTTTCAGAGCTCTGCACACATACAACGTGTTATTGCTGAATAGTGCTTTGGTACAAAAGTGGTGACATAATGTATGGCTGAACTCTGGTGTAGCTGTAGCCTGGGTTATATCTCAGTTGTAGCACACAGGGGGAAAACCTCTGTCTGTGTGAAAAACATCAGCGAGTTATTGGCCTGGAAGTGATTCAGAAAATCCATTTTAGCTTCTCCACGAGAGCTCTTGCAGGGGATAATGAATTTGACTGCCTTCATACAGGAAATTTGTACTCGTTCTTGCATGCTCAGCAGTTTTCCACTTCTTTTCAATAAATGGCACTTTGGTGACTAAACAGTGATCAATGCTCCCATCAATATTTAAATCTCTTGGCAGTTCTCCCTTTGGTTTGAGTTTTGTTTTCAATCTCTGCACTCTGCAGGACGCTGTGATAATGCCAACAGCTTCTGAACTTCTTCACAATCACATCTGCTTTGACCCAATGCATCTGCCAAACGTGTTTCCTGCATGACCAAACTCTTTTCTCTAACCTTTTCTGTTCTGAGGTGATGACCAGTCATCCCCTGTAAGGTTCACTGACCCATCATGTAATCTGATTCCAGGTGTAATTCAAAGGCACTAAACTATATCTTGCAACCTGAATAATCCACTCAGCCATACCGGATCATAGTCGACGAACTTTGGCAGCCTCGTCTGGCATAACTGCAGCAGCAGAGGCAAACAGGAGCTGACACCTGTCACAGATGTTGGACCTACCCAGCGAGCTGTATATCTGTCTGTCTATCTCTGGCGATCTGTCATATGTCATCCAGCTGGAACCCAGAAACTAAGCAGTGTCATTTCTGTTAATATCTGTGTTTAACACTGATGCTAGCAGTCATGTGGAAATGTGAAAAAAAGCAGATGATGTCTGTGAACATTAGTGGGTATTTTTTGCCTGCAGTGCATCAAGCAAAAAGAAAGATTTGCGAGGCAACAACATTATTCCCATCAACTAATTGTATAATTATTATTATGTAGAAAAAACTAAGTGTTCTTTGAGCATAGCAACATTTCATGAAGGTATTTCAAGCTAAGCCTCCAGCCTTAGCTTGAGTCCAAAATCTAAATTGCATTATGATTGCTGCGATGCATGTCACATGCTAATATACTGTGTCATGTGGGAATGATCCTCGTGTGTCTGTGCCTAGGAAGCGTCACATCCTGTTTCAGACAGGGCCATTTCAAACACACCCTAGTGACAGTTTAAAATGACTGGGCATCAGCAGCAGTGAGGAGTTTGAGGAGCACAACAAAAATAGAGCTTTATCTCTCTGGTCGGCCCTGGCATCTTACCCTATCCGACTGGCTCTGTTGCCCATGTTATTTCTGAGAGCCAGCCATAATGTTTTGAGGACAGGCTTTACTTTTCTCAGCATGATGAATCCATAAAACTGACAGTAAATCACTGACTTCCATATTAATTTCAGTAATACTTTTCTGCCCATTAAGAAGGCAGAAAATTCCCCAGTCTATATTTCTATGCGCATGCACAATTCATAACAGCATCACATGAAACAAATGTGACACATAAGACTTGATATTACAAAATATCCCCTTCATTACGTTACATTTAAACCCATGAAGCATGTTCATTATGCCGAAATACAAGGCAAAAAACTGCGACAGCAGTAAGAGTCATGCAAAAGGAATACTTTAGTAAAGTATTTAAAGTTGAAAGTAAAGACTACATTGCAGAGGTAACTAAAATCAATCAGTAAAAACTAAAAAAAATAAACCTTTTTGAATGTCATCTTTGACAAGGACACTGAACTAAATGCATCTTGCTGACTTGGGAGGAGACGGTGCGTGGAAGAGTCAGGGATTGGAGTGTGCCTGGTTGAAAAGCACATTTGAAACTTTGACTGAAGTGACGCAGAAGGATAATATTTACCAAGAACTAAGAGGATTTCTATCATTTATACAAGAACTTAAGTTTTCTTCCAGAAGAAAACTATCAAATACCAGGTTTTCCACCTTTTTTTCTTTTCCAGACAAATATGCACGTTAAGATGCACCCTTTTCTCCTGACACACAGGCCAGCCCACTCCCTTTTTCTCACCATGTGTCATAAACTCCACATATAAACCTCTACACTCATCTCCCAAATAGTCATACACACCCACAAGCTTGTCATTTGCCATGACATTCACAGCCTCCATTACCTGCATGCATTAACAAACCTCTCTGATGTTAAAAATTATACATTCATACATTTGAATAATTCAGATTACTTTAAAAGCTGTGCACGCACATTCTCCCACCCTTTTCCAGATGGAAAGAGAGCTATATACCTCAAATCGTATTTGAATAAATCCCATAAATCCTTTCAAAGTTCCCAGAGATAAACCAGTCAAATACCTCTAAAACTGGCAGGTCGGCCAATCAAAATTAGCAATTCATACTTTCAGCGCATTTCCATTCAAAACAGATCAAATAGTAAATCAAATTGCAGAGTCCATTTGTAAGACTCAATTTACTTGAGATAAGAAAAAGGTGGCTAATAGAGGGAGACAGAGAGGATAGAGGAATTGCTACACTGCCGTGATGTAATTCAAAATCCACAAAAATATTTGATGGAGAGAACACACTGTGCCTTTCATTCAGAAATGTGACATATCACTTCAACTGTTGAAGAAAACAGACATTTGATGTGACAAAATTATATACATCAGATTACCAAATGGTGCACAATTGTAATTATTCCTGAATAAGAATAAATAATTCTGATGAAACCTTCTTATCAATAATGCCACTCAGCAAGAATAAAGTACTTTAAATGTTTTCTCAGGCTTACCAATGAATACCAAATTGACTAAAGTTTGGTCTTAAACAGTGGAAAAATGAGACATCCACTTATACACTTATCCTTACGTTTTGGGTTTTAGTAACTGCTTATGAGTTTGACCTGTAGGTAAAGTGCCTTGAGATGAAATTTGGTCTAAAATCAGACTTTAAAATAAACTTGATTGAATTCAATAAGAACAGGTTGACAGTCAAACACCATTTCCATATCAGTGTCTATGGTCGTTGTTTACACCAAATGTTTGCACATTACACAAAAGATGTACAATCCCAATTCCTGGTGACTGTTTTGAGTAAAACAGACACCTGTATTTTCTCTTTTTACCAGCACTGCAACAGATTGTTGCCTCAAAATATGGATAATCCAGGCAACACAATACAAGTTATTTGTAAAAAAACTGAGCACATGCTCAGTTTTTAACAAAAAAAAAACTGTGCTCAGTTTTTTTGGCTAATTGGTAAAATATCAATTAGCCAGACATTTATCCCAAAATGTTCATTTGATAAACAGGTCAGATTTAATTTCCTGATCAGTATATTCAAACTTTGTAAGCTCACACATTTTGGTCTCTGACTCCCTATTTATGTCTTTAATTTGACTCCTTTGGCTCTCAAAGTGTTTTTGACTTTGTGTAACTCTCCTAAATTTAATGGCTGTACTTCATGGCTTCTCCTAAAAAAAAAAAGTCTCTCTCTAACATATTTTAAATTAAAGCATAATTCTGAAGTAATAAATCAGACTTAGGACCAAGTATATTTAAAAATTTGCTTGGGGGGGGTAATTTCAGCCTCACAGAAACAATACTAAATGTTATGTGCACTGCTGTTTGCAGGTTGCTATAACAATAAATGGAAGTAATCGTGACGACCAGATGAAATAAATTTAGCTGCATAGCTTTATAGGTTGAAAGATGAATAATTATAACTGAAAACATATTATGAATTTTACTGGTTTGGGAGAAATTTTTATAATCACCTCCTGAAAAGTGTGAAATAGAAATGTACAATACAGTTAGAAGGAACCCCCCCAAAAAGAAAAAAAATAAAATAAAAAATTCAGAATTCTGAAATGAAAGTTAATCCTAAAATGCATTAAGAAAATCATATGCTGGCACTTATATGCTGTGATTTCTCTGTGCAACATTCTTTACTTCTTTGAGGGGTCCTATTACTTGGGGCTATGATGACATCATCATGCCACCTTGTGGGCAGGTTTGGTCACAGATCCCGTCATTAAGACATAGAAATGCTTTACATGTATTCATGTCTGTTTTACATAGATCTGTGGATCAATTACAAGTAAGATGTACTATTTTGGGTATTTATTGAAGAAAGATGTATAGTTAGGGTATTCAGTTTACTTTTATCTTTACCACTAATATCATCGCTAACTACCTCTAGTACAAGGTTTGTTAGCCACTGTAGTGAATATTTACGTAACTGTGATTATTAGTTAATTGTATAGCTCACTTTGTATAGTGAGCTATACACAAAGTGTATAGCTCACTTGCTTCACAAGTGAGCTATATACCCACTTTTTAACAGTGACTGTTTAACAAATAATGTTTAATGTATTTTGTTTTTATGTTGGTTCTATTTTCAACTGAGACAACTGTAATAGTAACAATAATAATGAAAGCTGATGCCACTTTTCGGTTTCCTTTTGAGTTCTAAAAAAGCCCGTCAGTAACAACCTTACTGGTGGATTGGTTAGTTGATGTTTCCAATTTACATAACAGTTTTTAACTACAGTTTTAATTGGAGGATTCAGTTTTACTTGGCATTGGTAGGTGTTCTTCCCAAAGAAAAAAAGCATGACCCTTTTATTGACAGAAAAAAATGCATGTGCTGCTCCCAAAATATTAAAATGTCTGTCTTTTTAATCTTTCCAAAACCAATTGGTATTGAGGTTGTTTTTGTTTTTTTTATCCATCACTTATGTGTAAAAACACACACACAAACACGCATCAAGGTCTGGGCAGCTGGTGTGTTTGCCCTTGACTGCCCACCCTGTGGCAGTGGCATAGATGCAGCTGTTTTGAAGGGATCTGGGAGGGACTTACTAAAAACTGCCCTTGACAAGGACATCTTCTTTTCAATTTCCCTTTGCCACTCTAATGTGAGAGTCTCATCAAAAAATGATGCATTATTTTTGAAAAGCCATGGCTCATATAAATGTTGCTGCACTGACACAGCAGAATCCAGAAAATGTCCAACAAGAACATGCTGCATTTCTATGAGGCTCTGTGTTAAAGAGATTTGTGTACCTTTCATGTCACAAACAGGAAGAAATTCATAAAACCAATATTTGTATATTTGCGTGTAAAATATAAACCCTAATAATAATAGTACAGCAACTGTTTGAATATCCCCACACAAAGCAAACTATTTTTTTTAAATAACGCTACAATAATATATGACAATGAATTACTGCCCGTCCTAAAACTGATGACACCACTGCTTCTAGGTGAGATAGCTGGACTTCTGGGGTAGCAGTGTGTAAACTTGCCCTTGTTTGACCCGCCTGGGGCTTGATGGAAGAGTAGCCTGCTGTGCAGTTTGGGATTCTAGGAGAGTGCTCTTAAGAAACAGATGCCAGGGCACAACAGCTGTTCCTTTGGCACAAAACTAGAGCCAACTGGCAGGAGCCTCTCCCCAAGAACAAAAACATCAACATGTGTTACTCAAACCGAGAGCCTCGTAATAGGACACACAAACGTACAAATATGCTGCAACTGCACAGCAAACCAACAACACTCATGGGCACAAACTGAATTATAAATCAAACTACCCCACTCTACTCTTTCCAAGAGCATAGATACCCTTGGCATGTTCATGTCTACAAAATGTTCAGACAGTAATTACTAGTTGTGTATTTTCTGCAACTTTCCTATTACCATCTCTATTGAATGATTTTATAATAATAAATTAATAATGATTAAATAGCAAAATTCTAAGTAACATGGTGATTGTATGTGTAGAGTCAAATTAAGATACTCACCCTGGAAAGACTGCCTAGCTCGTTCCACAAGCTCCTCTATGGGATAGCTGGCCAAGTCTCCTCGAGCGTGTTTTGTCTTGCAGTACGTACATGCATTCAAACACCTGGACCAACAAGAACAAAGTAGAAAGATGGTTCATCATTACTTTGAAATATGCATTATTAAAAAAAAAAAGAAAAAGTACGAAGTCTGTCATCAGTTGAATTAGATTAACAAGCACTAGGTGTTTAGTTGAGTTTGCTTCAGCTTAAGCAAGCAAAATATACTCATACAGCTTCCTTTTAAGATCGAGGATTTAAAGTGTTTGACAAGGGAAAATAAACACAAAGCATATAATATACAGACAATATAAAATGTAAGGGAACAAAGCAAAGCAATGAGAATTAATCTTCTGAATTAAAAGTTTAAAAGAAAATATGACAAAAATTAATCAAACATCATTGCAAATGTTCATGAAAACAAATCGAAACTGTAAGTAAACAATTAAGGGAAAAAACCTCAATAAAAATACTTGATTTTGAGTCATCAGATCAGCCTCATCATACGTAAAACCGGAGTCAAAACTGTCCTATTGCTCATAAAACCCTCATAAAAACTTTAGCTCCTTTCAAAAGGACCATGGACAACTGTCTTTAAGGGAACAGTGGAAACCCTTGACTCAATGCATTGTTCTGTGTTACAAAAATAGAGAGGCTTAATTTTAATTGACCGTGAAAAGTCAGAAGCCAAAGAATGAAGCAGGAAGAAGAAAATTGAAAAAATTAAAAATTACTGTCTCACACTAAGATATAGAATGATAGCAGTGTATGGAGTCTGGGGTAGATCTTAGTTTCAAATAACCCTTTATTTGCTTCAAATAAAGGGTTTTTTCTCTAACAATGTAAGTCAGCTAAAAAGCAACAGAATGTTGAACAGAACTATTTATAGAAAGAGCATTTGCAAGGATGACCTCAAATTTGTCAGATTGGGCTCAAAGACAATCTGTTCCTTTCAGCAGTTCATTTATAAATATAGACAACATTCAACTCTGATTCTAGTTGTGGTTTGTTGTTGAAAAACCTATGCAGCGTATTGACTTAAACAGTGTTGTTCCATAAGCAGAACAATATATATATATATCAGTGGTTTTCCTAAGAATTCCCAGTAGAAAAAAAAAAATTATATATATATATATATATATATATATATATCACAACAAAACACAACACAACAAATCAAAACATTCAAATATTATTTATCAATCAAATCAAAACAATTTTTATCTGTATGCTGGCAACTGACAATGTGAAAAGATGTTCAACATTTAATTTTAAGAAGTACTCCTCAAATGCAGACAGCAACTTATTGTGTTTGTACTGGTAGTTTTATCAATACATTTTGCCACAACTGGCCTACTGAGGACATTCGTGATCTTGATATGGCCCACAATGGAAATGTGATTGACACCCTCACTCTAAGGATATTGTTGATCCTAACCAGGAGCACTGAAGATGGTAGCTAGGTCACAGAACCTAACTGTGGAGAAAACACAGACAGATGGGGTCCTGTGTATAAGCATGCACACACACCACCGGGGGTACATCCATTCTAATGTGATCAGCCCTTGCTGAGTGGATCACACCAACATTAATCTCAAGAGACAGTCAGAGGCTTGGTTGTCAGTGTGTGTATTTGCATCAATTATGTGGACGTTTGCTCATATGGCTGTGTGAGTGCAGTGCTGCTAAACATTTATCCAGTATCACAACACAGTGGATCTGACTTCTTCATAAGCTTCAACAAGCTGCAAAAGCTAGTCAACACTTTAAGACATAGAGAGTGAGTGAAACATCATCAATGTCTCTGACACAAGCTTGTCTTGTGTTTAAGCTCAGCTGCAGAAGAGCATCTTGCACTTACCAATACTCTAATCATATTCTGCTCTGAAAGGTATGTGATCTTATACTAAATCTCCAAATTAGACAAAAATATGGTACTTTAGGGATATAATTAATAAAAAAAGGACTTAGACAGTTATTGTTCTGATACACCAAATCAACATTAAGAAGTTGACATGGACATAGGTCCTAAGGTGTACTAAAGTTGAAGCTGATGTAAAAAAAAATATATAGTGTCTTATTGTGACCAAACAGAACTGAGATGCTGATATTCCACTTTCTGATATTGGGATGATAATATTATTCAACTTATCAGCAACACAAAATCTTAGGACAATGTTGTACATTTTTGTTTGTTATGCTTACAAGTAAATCAATGTATGTTTACTTAAAATCCAAGTCATTCAACATCATGTTTCTATCTGACACCAAACTTATATTGAGCATACATTTGAAGTTAGTTAAAGCACTAACTATTTCTAATAGTGCTGAAGGAGATACAAGGGGAACTGCTGTTCAGCAATGTAATGCCTAAGGCTATGAGCTTTACAATTTTTCAAAATCTTATTTATCAAGTACACTTCAAACTCAAAGTACACCACCACCACCACCCTATTAGCTACCATCCCTTTCCTACTTTGTACCTGTCCTAACCCTTCTGTTTCATTCCTGTTAATTAAACCGTAGAGGGGGCTCCTGCACCTGACATCAGAGTAATTCATTAATGTGTAAGAATGTAAAAGGCTACTTCCCAGGTGTATCTGAGTCCCGTATGCAGGTAATTTTAGACAAAGGCTATTGTGTTACTGTAGCCTTCAAAGTGTAACAAAGAAACAAAACTCTGGGTATTTCTCCATGTACACTCCTTGCAAAGCTCCCTTGACACACAGGCTCATACACAAGAGTATTTTCTTCTTTGTAGAACCTCACTTATGCAAAATCTTAAAGAGACGCACTGGAAGTGAGTGGAGCAAGAAAAATGTTTTCATTCTGATAAGCATTTAGTATCTACACATTAATTAGAAAAGTGCATTATGCATAAACAAATTGGGCCATTGGTGTATTCAAAAAAGAGAATGCATGTGTTTATGGGGGTTTGCATTGTGCAAGCTTCAAAATGCAATTAAGAAAACAAAGCTTAGACTGTACGGAGGAGTCTGGGTACTTTACAAATTGTAAAGACAGATTATTCACTTCGCTTATTGATGGGACTTGGAGGCGAATGAAGTGGGTATATGAGCAAACAATGTCTTAAAACTTCCATTATGTATCTGAACAATGCATAAAGCCTGTAAGTTTGTTGTTAGTGTCATCTCAAAGTCAAAGTGGAGGTGGCCAAATAATGTGGTGTCAAGGAACAAAGAATGCCAGCACAACAGAGAGAAGACCTAATAAGAGCAATGAATAGAAGATGATTACTAATTCAGAAAAACGACTTGGCAGTTTAACCTGCTTGAAATTACATACACACTCTGCAAGCATACCAAATACCTCAATAAAACAAAATTAAGTATATATTTTTATACATTAAGCCATAATAAGGATTTAGGATTAAAGCAATCGTTTAATGTTCAGAGCTTCTTTCACAGCTTAACTTGGCTCAACTTTAAAGCAAAAACAGTATTTTGTATGAGTCTTCAGATTTGCCAAGAGAAACACAACAGTGTATAGACAGAAATGTTAATTGTCAGTGCAAATACAATACTAGATTATGCAAAATGTCCTTGGATTTTTAGAAATTAATTTATTTTTTGCTCAACATTGTAAATCATTTTCCTGGCTTTTTAACATTTCACTGATTTGCCACTCTAATTCCTCCATCATGTGGCAAAGCTCTGAAGTGGCTGGAATAACACTGGCTATAAACTATCTCAGTGCTTAATTGCCAACAAGTCAATGTTTTAATTGCTAGTTATGCTAAAAATTGAGCTCAACAAATAAAATGGGATTTTATTTTTAATATTATTGTTTGTATTTTACTATGTATTGTTTTTATGTGTAATTTTCAAGCTGGTTACATTTTAGAAGTGTTTTGATTTGCTGTTAACTTCACTAGGTAATTTTTAGGATTTAGCACTTATTTGACTTCACAGATTTTATATCATTCAAGTTGACTCTTAATTTTATAGATTATGACCCCAGATCAAACTAAATAAATAAATGGCCTCCCTGCTGGGAAATTTTATTCAAATAGACTTTTTCTTTGTAGTAGACATATGAGCTGATAACAGTAGATTATTTTAAATCATATGTTATCTAAGAGCATACAAAGACACCAAAAGACAAATGTGTGAGGAGACAGTCAAGTTTTTCTGCCAAGTTTGAGACAAAAGGGTCAAACATGTACATATATAAGTGGAAAAAGACAGGTTCTCTGAGATTAAAGTTAGAATGTTAATTTTATTTTCAGGAGAAAAATTTTACAACATTAATAGATTACTTTAAAATTAAAGTAATCTTGGGCTTAAATATAAATAAATAAAATTCCAAAACATTTGACATAATCCCTAATTTTCAATAAATCTTTACAACATTTTTGTCTTCCAGCTGTCTGTGGAGAGTGTTTGATATGTAGCTGTGGTTTGTTTCACATAGTGTTCAAACTCAGCTGCTGCATCTAGCCTATTCATTTGAGTCTCATGTTTGTGGTATTAGACGCTGAAAGAGCCGTTTTAAAAAGGGTGCCTCATGTTTCCTTCAGTTTTATAGCAACTTCTACAGTAACTTCCTTTGTTGTTTTGACAAGAAAATGCAGCTTGGGAATGCCTGCAAGGTCATGTGCATTTGTGTATGAAACCACAACTCCGAGTCTACATAGAAAGTGTTTTCACGACTGCCTGTTTTGTCTGTAGGCAGATCTTTAGAGACTCTGTTTGTACTAGATCAATCGGGTCATTGTTACTGGAAAAGAATGGTAAGATGTTTATTGCTGAGCCTTCAGGGTTACTGACAGTGAGTACAAATGCTGCACAGAGATAAGATCTGAACTTACAGACACGCCACAACTTGAACAGCTGATGAACCCAGCTGCAACACTGAACACTTTATAATTTAGCTGACTGATAAATCCCACCAAAGTACTGGTTTCCCTGATGCTTCTGTACAACATTTTCAGTACTTAATATTCAGACATGTAATAAGTCTCAAAGACAAGCTAAAATAAGTCTGCTCCTTTCAATAACACTGATGCAGTATTAGAGGAATGAAATGTGTGATATTGTCACAAATTTCTGCTTTTCAGCAAAAAATAGTGCTTCATCACATTTAAGTCTGGTTAAGTTGATAAAGAAAAGGAGGCTTTCTGGTGGCTGCTTATTCACAGCAGTTTTAAATAATTATTTGTCCAGTTCCATTATGGCCTTCAGCTGGAATAAGCGTTAGATGTTTAAATCGTTACATCCAACTATATAACAGATTTTATTTGTTCAAAAAACATGAGGTTCTACTTTCTACATTTAGTAGCTGTAAATATAATACTTTTTTTGATTTTGCTTGCTCTGGTAAATAAAAAATAAACTGGGTTAATAAATATCAGGATCGAAAAGTTGATCTAATTTATGTCATCTTAGAAATCACTTTAAGAGCCAAAATATTGTTTCCCCTCTAAAGTTTTGTCCACATGAACATGAATATTTTGTCGAACTCAATTTTATGGTGCATTTGCAGTGGTTTCCTATATGTACTCTGTACACAGGGGCACTGAACTGATTTTTTTTATTATTCTTTTTTTCATTTCAAAGTGTAGGTTTATATAATTGAATATTAATGACTATCTGTCTGGATTAACCCACATTTTTCTTACTTGTCTCTTTCTTTCCATTATTCTGATGTTCCAACTACTTTATGTGACCTTTGACATAAACTTTACATGAAGTGTGCGACTCAAGTGCAATTACATTTCATCAAGAGGCCCACATATATTACTGACGTGCATGACTCTTAAACCGTAATAAAATGTAAAAAATGTTAGCCGCTTCCACAGACAAAAAAATGCTAAAGCTTTACAGTCTAAAATTTTGACGACAGACCAGTTGTGCAAGTTTACACTTCATAATCTCTAGTTTTAAATTCAGATCACACAAATTAAAACTAAGTTAACATTAGCGGTTCCCCATTGAAAATTCGATTTAAATTTGTATGCACCAACAAGTACAACACATTTATGGTTGTTATTTTTATTTAATTTTTTTCCAAAAACCAAACCAAACCAAAAATACAAGGTAAATGAGATCAGAAAAATGTTGCTACTCATGCTCTTTTAAAGGGCCACTTATGTTTTGGTCTAACATGACAAGCACACTTAAACCCAGAAAATAAACAAGCTGTAAGCCAACAGAAATAAAAATCAGAAAAGGAGTCTGAAACTCGCCTGACACAAGAACTCACATGTTTATACAGTTAGTGTTTTAAGTGTGAATGCTACACTTATGTGCACGCTTGGTTTGCACAAATGTAAATTGAGGTAAATGGTAAATTGGTAAATGGACTGAACTTATATAGCGCTTTTCCAGTCATTTTGACCACTCAAAGCACTTTACACTAGAGTCACATTCACCCATTCGCACTCACAAACGCTCACACATTTATACACCAATACGCAGATCGGTAGGCAATTTGGGGTTAAGTGCCTTGCCCAGAGGCACATCGACATGTGGCAGGAGGAAGCTGGAATCGAACCTACAACCTTCCGATTGCAAGACGACTACTCTACCATACAGCCACAGTCGCCCCAAGGTAGGATAAATGTAAACCATAATTCCTGCAAAACACTGATGATTCACTTTTAAATCTGATGCAATGATTGCATAAAGAAAAATTTCCCCATTCAGACATGTTGACTGGATCGCATTTGTAAACCATCACAGAAGACACCTGATCAGTGGAAGGAGGCTTGGGTATGATGATTATTCTCCATTTATCACTTGAAAAGATGCATATAGGAAGCCAGGTTGTGCAAAAAAAAGCATTAGATGATGAGTTGTGGTTACATGTGCATGTCTATGTACAAACTTCATTTGGCTGTGACACAGTAGGACTAATTCAGTTACTCAGGGGTTGTGTACTGTATTACCTTGTAATGGCACAGAATCTCATTTTGCCCAAGGAGACACATCAATCTTTTGGATATACTGGGGAGATCAGTGTCTCTTCTGTTGAGTGCATGTGGAGAAAACACTGGAGGAACATTGTGTGTGCATGAGTGTGAAGTCTCAGGCATGTATTTGAGTGTTTCTGTGTTTGGTAATGGGGAAGAGTGAAATGGAATAAAATGTTCAGACCACTGGAGCTGAAAACTACCCATACATTGGTTTGATAAACAGCATGAAAGACCACTATAGTACAAGGCTGGAAGAAGTTTGTGTTTGTGAGAGTGGGTGCATAAGAGAGAAAAGAAATCGAGAGAGAAAGCAAGCAATGGAGTAAGCATACAAGCGTGTGTCAGGGCTAAAAGATTATTTTTTTTTTTTTGAAGAGATGTGTTTGTATGTGCTGAACATGAGCTTAAGTGTAAAATCAAAGTAGATTGTGTGTATTGTGTGCATCCAAGCATTACAACAATCCTGCACGTGATCAGAAATCCTATTGTAAACACTCCTTGCTCTGCTGTAATTCTACTTTTCTGAAGTAAATCAGAACATTCTCTCCCACTTCTGTTTTTGCAATTGCTTGACAGAAGACTTTTCATTTCTGCTCTTTGAAAGAAAAAGGGTTACAACCAGCACTTGATAAAAAAGTGCTAGTTTTTTTAATCAAGCGCTGGTTTTTTATCAAGTGCTGGTACCTGAAATTCTTCAGGTAAAGAATTTCAAGGCAACTTGTATACAGCTTAAAAGTTAAGAAAAAAATTCAAATAACTAAAGTAAAATGCATGTATTACTTCATTAGTAAAAGAATAAAAACTCACGATTGAGGCCGAGAAAGATTTCCTGAGATTAGTTGAAAACGTCCGTCCATAATTACATCAGTATAATACAGCAATTACAGATTACAGATTTAATAAATCTATGATCAGAATAATAAAACAAGTTATTGATCTGACCATGACATGGAAGAAAACTGTGAATTTCACCATGTATAACTGTACCCTCACCCAGTGTACCTGTACTTATCAGAGTCGGAGCACTTAAAAAGATACACAACAGTATCTAATGTTACACCAAATTAGTGTCATTTCATCCCATTGTAACCCACAATGTTTTGGGGGTATTTTCAAGCATATTTGGTAAAATAAACTATATGACATCATCTAAATAATTAAACATTTAACCACCAGCTTCCAGAGTTTTTCTACAGTAGATGCAGTAGTTGCGATTCCAACTACAAGGCTTTTTTTTAGCTGGCTAAACATTTCCAGAAACACATCTGCACAAATAAGTGAGGATGATATCTACTGCTCCAGTGTGTTTGCCTGGGTGGTGGATGAAGTAGTACAGGCACCACGATGCAAATGGTAGAAAAGAAGCAGCTCACACAGTGGGGGTTTCATTGCTAACACAAATATATTCACTATACATTCTGACATACAACCACACAGACACTATTCTGTCTCTGCTGGTTTTGTTTATGTAGTGTCTGTTAGTGCATATGTGCAATTTGCTACAGTGACTGATGGTGACTACATAAATTAAACATTTGGCAGGAATAAAGGTCTATTAGAAATTAGCCACAAGTCTGCTAGAATTGTTTATAGTGTGAACATAAACTAACCACAGACCTGGAACAAGTAGAAAATAGCACACAAAAAGAGATTAATTCTGTTTAGTTTGAATAAAGCTTCCAACAACAGAATCATGCAATATTCAACACAACTTAATGGCCACATTGAATTATCTTTCCTTTAAGTAGATAAACATGGCAACATTAGAGTAAGATGAAAAAGATCATTAAAAAAAAACAACTTGAAGTGAATAGAAGGAACTGAACAAAGAAAAAGGGATAAAATGTTGTTTGGGCTGCAAGGTTATCCATTATGTTTCCTGGATGGATTAGGAAAGTACTTCAGAAAAATAGAAATTTACCTTCTGGAATAAAAACAACCCCAGTCAAATTAAATCCTTCAGTGTTTGTCTGTATTCATGAGATGTTGAAGTTTGCATTTGTCAAACATAGTCCTTTTGATGGAATCTGAAGGACATTCGCATGTCATGTTAAGAAATTAAGCACACGCTTTTGAAGCTCAGGTTTTATCTTGCAGGAAATTATAAATTTCCCTTTTCTCAACAGACTGCAAAATTCAATAAAACTGCATATCGTCAACAGTTCACAACATGTCACATACCATCATTTGTCCGAGAAAAGTGAAGTGAAAACGTGAAACAAGTGTAGTAAAGACCAAGTGCACTCAATTCAGTAGCTTTTAGATTACCCTAGAGCAGCAATAACTTGAAGTAAATCTCTTGCTGTATGACCTATGACCTCTGTGGATCAGTGTGAGGCAGTTCTTGCCAGCTTATCTTTACAGTGTTGATTTTGCTGATGGAAGTGTAAGAATAGAACACAAAATGCATATTTATTTCCAAAAAGCTTTCTTCTTTTCAGGTGGAGGACCATGGCAAAATCTTCATAATCTTTTAGCCAGTATGATGATAAGTTATTACATCTTTGACCTTCTGCATGGCCTGATTTCAATAATGTTTATGGTGTTTGACAAATTAATGATTCGGGGTTGTCTTAAAGGAATAGCTGGATTTGTTATCAGCAGTCATTACTGATCAGTAGTATCCTACCAAGAGGATGTGTTTGTGTTAGTTTCCCTGTGTGTGGTAAGAAGCATTAAATACTCAGATCACTCATTTCTGAGGTGTAGCTTTTAGGTTCTGCATCTCATCTCGACATCTATGATTATTGACAATCATTTCCAACATTTTACAACCACCTGCTCTTTTGCTGACAACACTGTGACAATCAGCAGTATTTGCCCTTAAACTACTTATTTCAATCTATGAGCTGCCAGATCATCACTAGCAGCCTGCTAGTAATTCCTCACTTGTTGAGTTAAGGAGAGATCTCAAACCACGAGTGTACTGTCAGTGTCTGTTAAACTGAATCATCCGGCCTTCCTGTCTGCCCGGAGGATACACATGATGAAGATGGTTTCTGGCTTAGGGTGAGAGTAGATGATCATTACCACCAGTGTTTAGCACAACCTCATGCAAATGAACAAGATACTGACAGCCAGAAAAAGCAAGTAAATGGAGAATGGGAACAAGACAGCTAATGAAATGTAACGACCTGTAACACATTTAGAAATTGTGCGAAAGAAGGAGTGCATGGAAAAAAGAAAAACTGAAAAGTAGCTCACAAAAATGCTTATATACTAGCCTGGGTAATTATTGAGTATTTTGGGACAAGAAAATATTTGATGCACATCAGAGAAAATAGAACCTTTTAACTCAATTCTGAAATAGAAAAAAAAAAACAACAACAACTTGTAACCCAGGAACTACAAGTAAACATTGAGAGATGAAAAATGCATTAAATCCCCCTGAAGAATATGAAATACTCCATGTTCTGGATTGAGCTTCTACTTTTTCTTATTGCTCTGCTGACATGAAAAATGTCACAATGAATAAACAGGTCTGCACTTATTCAACTCAAACATCTACAAGGTCTTACAATTGGACCCTTAGTGCCTCTGCAAAGCAGGTTTTTTTGCTTTGTTCTTTTTTCAGAGGAGAGCTGAAGTTGAGTAGCAGTGTTCACTGTTGCAGAGTAATATTCACCAACAATGTGCTCTACAAAGTTGATTTTGATGAGTGTCCAGTACCAACAGTGGAGATGGGAAGAAAGATTAAATCAAAACGTGATCTCAAAATAAACCCATCCAACTTTAGTGCACTGAAGTTTTCTTATTATAGGATCAGAATATGATATAAAGGAAGTATATGACTGGTATCATACTGTGAGTTTGACATTGATCTATATAGCCACAGAGTTGTATTGCTGCAGAGTCATTTGCCATGGATTTCTGTACACAAAGTAAATTTTTTGGTGCCCACATGGAACCAAAAATCTGTCATTCTAAGGTTTAACAACCATTAAAAAAATTAAATATTTCATAGATCTGTAGTCATTTGAAGTAGTTTAGAAATAATTGCTAAAAGAGAAAAAATTATTTATTATTTGTTTTGGGTCCACACTGATTGTCATATTCCAATCCAAGAACCTAAACAGTGATATATTAGCATATTTTCTTGTAATTTTGTTGATTATGGCTTACGGATAATGAAAACCCAAAATGCTGTGTCTCAGAAAATCAGAATACTATAGAAAAGGTAATTAATGGAAACGGATGGTGTCACACCCTAATCAGCTAATTAACTCAAAACACCTGCAAAGGTTTCATGAGCCTTTAAGCAGTCTCTCTCTCTGAATTAGAAGACAGTCATCGACACCCTTCACAAGGACGGTAAGCCACAAAAGGTCATTGCAGAAGAAGATGGTTCAAATACTAGCCAGGGGCAACAAATTTTGCATTCCCAGCCACTCATGAACCAGAGAGAACGTCAGAGGCGGTAGGAAGAAAATAAACCGGACTATCAAATAAATTCTTCATTTTATTTGGAAATCAAGGTCCCAGGGTATCAAAGAAGAGCGATGAGGGACAAAATCCATAATACTAGAAGTCCAGTGAGAAGTTTCCACAATCTGCGTTAGAAATTGTGTGAATGTCATGCCATTTTGGGGTGCTGTGTCATGCTGATGTTGGTCCACTGTGTTTTTTGAAGTCCACAGTCAATGCAGCCACTGACTGTGGAATTCTACAGAATTTGATGCTTCCCACTGCATATAAGCCTTATGGAGATGTTGATTTTGTTTTCCAGCAGGACTCTGCCAAAGATACCAAAAGCTAGTTTAACCATCATGGTGTTCCTGTTCTTGATTGGCCAGCAAACTCCTCTGACCTGAACCCTACAGAAAATCTATGGGCTGTTGTCAAAACTAAAATGAACTGAAGGCAGCTATCACAGCAATCTGGACTTCCGTTAAACCTAAGCATTGCCACAGGCTCATGGTGTCTATGTGATGCCACATTAATGCAATAACTCATGCAAGAGGAGACCCAAACAAGTATTGAGTATAAGTATACATAAAATTGTACACACTTTTCAGAAATCTGACATTTGTGCTTAAAACATATGGTTTTGATTGGACTAATTTGATATTCAGATTTTTTGAAACACTGAATTATGGGTTTTCATAAAATTGAAATATTTTACTCTGTTAATGAATCTATAAAATTACAGTTTCACTTTCTGGGATGACTGGCAAGAAATACTGGAGTTTTACACGATATTTGTTTTCTTATATGTACTAAAACATTTAATAAAACTAGCAAAATTTATGAATTCGGATGAGGTTTTGTTTGGTTCTTGTACAGATTTTGTGGACTGAATCTTATACTCAAGCTTTTGTTAATGTATGTATGATATAAAGAGATTTTCTAATAACTAAGCTAATAGCCCAAGAGAAAGCTGATGATGTTCCTTTATTACAAAGCCAGAGGCTATTGAAGGCCTAGCTGGACTAAGTTGAATGTGTTTTCTGATTGGTGCTAAAATTACCTTGGTAAAAAAAGAAGCCAATCTAATTTGGATTTAATAGGTGCAAATGAAATTAATATGCAATCTAATGAAACTAATATTGTGAATCAATTTGAACACAAAATTACATTTTCATGGTTGGTCCCAAGTGAGATACTATGCTATAGTGTTGTGAGGATCTGCACTAATAAAGTGAATATGATAATAAAGAAGGTTCATCTGTCATACCCAGACAGTGTGCAGAGTAATTTGAAAGGAGAAATGGGCTTTGTACAAGAAAATTAATCTTCAGATAATCATCATCTACACTGAAAGGTATTTGAAGGTTTTAGAAGAGTAACAAAAAAGTATTTTGTGTTCTCTGGTGGTTCCTTTTCACCTTGATTTAAACATTTTGTCAACTTCTGACTATCTTAGTTCACACAAAGATGGACTGATGTAGCAGTACTAAATATAAACTCTGAACACTTTGAGAAACTGAATATTTTGAGTCTGACTAAACAAAGTTAATAGCATATATTTATAGCAAACCTTTTTAATGTTTGGACTCAGCAACATAACAGGAACTTAAAACAAAAATGATTAACTGGAAGTAGTTAATTTCCAGGTTTTCTGTGCA
This sequence comes from Brachyrhaphis terrabensis, assembly GCA_903067065.1. Classification (NCBI taxonomy): domain Eukaryota; kingdom Metazoa; phylum Chordata; class Actinopteri; order Cyprinodontiformes; family Poeciliidae; genus Brachyrhaphis; species Brachyrhaphis terrabensis. The sequence continues at coordinate 28,572 of CAEGAG010159795.1, forward strand.
CTAGAGATGTGGAAAACAATAAGAGTCTGTGGTGAAAGGTTTTTATTTTATATCCAGTATGACTCCTTAAGCACAGACATTTTGCTATCATAGCCAATAGACCTGAAAACTCCAGGAAAAGTTTCTGTCTTCTAACAACATGGGCAAAAAAATCCTGACCAGGCTTGCTTTACAATGTGGCATCAATCAGCCTTTTAAGTGTACTCAGAGGACTTTAAAGTTTTGCGTAATATTTATTTCTTACTTGGTTAAAGTAGTTACTTTTTTAAGAAAGGAATGTTTTTGCCCTTTTTGTAAGAAGACATAACTTTTTCCTAGAGTTTTCAGGCCTATTTGCTATTATAGCAAAATGTCTGTGCTTAAGGAATCAAAATGGTTATAAAATAAAAATCCATGACCACAAATGAAAATTAACTACCTCCAGTTAATCCTTTTTGGTTTCAAATTACTGTTATGTTGTTTAGTTCGGTGATTTAAAAAGTTAATGGTATATATTTACATCAAACCTTTTTAGTCAGATTCAATAGAAGAGAGGAAATCTTCCAAATACCTATCTACACACAAGGATGAAGAAATGTCTTAATCCAAGTCATACATTTTACACAAGTATCTTAGTTGAACCTAAATTTGTTCACCTTTAATCTCATGTAAATTATTTAAGATTGAAGACTTTTAAGGACTGAAACTTCCTGCAGATAAACTCCAATCCAAAGGAAAACATCAGTTTGACATTTAGCAAGACAACATGAGCAAGAAAGCTTAAATGATTCCACATGCTCATACAAATACAAATTAGCAACAAATCAAAGAGAGGCCACACGCACAACAGTTCTCTGTGACGCAGAGAATTATTTGGATGAATAAGTGATGCTGTAGATGTGAATACCACTTGCTACACAAGTATCTCTGTTTCAGGCAGCTGACAAATATAGTCAATGATGTCACCACCATCTCGGGCAGATGCAATCAAAACAGATTTTCTAAAAAAGAAAAGGCACATAAAGAACTCTTTCTGTCTCATTTTTCCTCATTTCCTGACATGAAAACCACATCAAATTAGGGACACCAGTTTCAAAATATTCTGAACAAAAAGCTGCCTTTAGCTTACATTTTTAGTATTTAATTTGGGACAATTTCTTAACAATTAATTGATCTTGTCAAGTACGTGTGTAAATCCACTGTTTCACATGCAACATTCTAGTGTAAAGAGCAAAACATTGAGCTTTATTTGCAGCCAGTTGGACACTCTTGGGGGGAAAAAAGAGGGCACACAGAGCCCATGCTGGTTGGAGTCTGACAAAAGACTCACATCGGCATACATTCTTCGAGAGACAGCGCAGCACAGAATGATTAACAACTCATGCTTTGAGGTATTAAAAAAATAAATACAAAGAGTAAATAACGATTACAAGCTTGATCTGCTAACCATATGCCTAGCTCCATAATAATAATAATAATTCATTGCTGAAGAAGAGATGGATAATTACTCTTAGAATGGCTTTGGAGCACATACTTGGGCATCTGAAGTCTCTATCACCTCACTCTTAAAAAAAAAATAATAATAATAATCCAGCATCCATATTTCAAGATGTCTTTTAAGCCCTGAAATTGTTGTTTGTGATGTTTTAAAAAGACATTCAAAGTAAGAGTGCTCAGATTGAAAATGATATTAAGAGATCTCTGCAGCACAAACAGGATCAACAATGAGCTTCATGGATAAGAGTCAAGAGGACTTAAATAAAGGACTGAAATAAAGATATAAAAAGGCATTTTCTTTAAAGAAAACTTTTAAATGGAAAAGGAAACCGTCTTTGAGGAAAACATGTTTTGTGAACCCAGAGCAGAACAGTTTGGGCGTAGCAGAGGAGCTTTTATAGGTTTGTGACAAGTCTCTTATGAAAAAGAAACATGAATCTCAACTAACACTTGAAAGAGGTTTGCATGCCTCTTCTAGTGAAAGCATCAGACATATCAAATAAATGTTAAAACAGAAAACAATCAATGGTGTCCAGAGAGAAATCTGTTGAAAGAATGTTAGAAGTGAAGGTCTTCAATTTTTCAAAAGGACAGAAGCATGAGGCACAGATCTCACATCACCTTATGCCCACTGAAAGGTAGATAGTTTTAATTAGTTAATAATGAATCCCAACCTAAAACAAAGTAAAAACCATCATTATGACCTCTAATCTGCCAGTACAAAAATAACTTAAAAGGTGGAACACAGCTGGCAGTAAGACAGAGTAAACCTGCTTTCAGTACACAAAAATAATAAAAATGGAGTGTTTTTGGCAAAGATTCTATAGCATATTTGTTGGGAAAATTTTGTGTACCTGTATCTAAGGCAATGCTTGAGAAAACACAATGGATATTACAAAAGTCACCTTTGACTGAGGTTCAATTAGAACGATATTTAGTAATACGCATCAGACGTGCTGCGTCTAACCCTGAAGTAAGTTTTGATTTAGTGCATCATCTTCACAATGGGGGTAGTAATGTTTGAATACTAATGTTTATATCAAATGCCTCAGTAAGACTGCTAAGTACGGGTACATCCAGCAAATTTTTAAAGAGGGCTAAACACAAAAACAATTAAAAATTGTCACAAATATAAAAACCTAGGTGGGAAGCAGGCAGGAATACAAAGTGAGTGGCTCATGACACAAAAGTCGGAGATTGACGTAACCATAAATGCATAAGACACAAAAACAATTCTGTTAAATTCAGAAGCTCTAACCACGACAACAGCAAATGTAATTTACTGTGTCTAAATTTTATATCTACTGTGTTTAAAGCACAGTGTAAACATGCAAGCAGTAGAGGTCACCACAATACACACAACTAATTAGAAACAAATTTGCAGAATGTGAGTACATTAGATGCTCGACATAGCTCAAAAGTTTTCACAAACAATGATCTAAGATATTGTACGTATTTATTTACAAAAATGTTTGATATAGTTTCAGTGTTGATTAATTATAAAATTGTAAAGCAAAGAATCAAATCTTTATAAAAGCATTAACTGCCTTTTTTCCAAAATAAAGATTTAAAATAAGAATTAAAAAAAAACAGTAAAGAAGGCAATTGCTGCAGACTACTAATTTAAAACTCATTTTTGACGAAAATTGCCCATTTTTAAGCTTTCTGACCTGAGCAGCTGTCTTACATTAACAGAGATCCCCACATGAGAAATTTTGCACTAGAAATGGGTTACAGCTTACTTGTGCTGGGTTAAAATTACCCAAGTTGGCAAAGTCAGCGAACAACAGCTGGCACTACACTAAGACATTATGTTGCTAATAGTTGATGTGCCTGTCTAATCAAGAAACCCTGCAAAACTAATGCACAAACAGGTGACTAAATAAAATTGGCTCATTTTAGGTAATGCTTGCTTCACACAGTAAAAATGAACAAAACAGAAGAAAAGACTGAGGGCAACCAAAGTATCAATGTCTCATTTAGACATAGGATTGGTTCCCAAAAAGGTTCTTAAGTACAGATTCATAAAAACTGTTTTTTAATATGTTGCACTTATAACATATAATGTGGGAGTTTAATCTTTTCCTTATAATGACTGGTAATAAATATTTAAGCACGCAAAGGTCCCCCAATAACAAGCATAAAGATGTAAATTGATTAGATTTATTGCTACAAAGTGAAGCATCTCCAGCATTATGATAACGACCAAAGTAATCATAAAACACCAATTCTAGTTATATAGGTGTAATAAATAATGGGTCATGACCTAAAGAAAAGCCCACATTTCTCTTTGTAGGTTGCTCTCTCTGTTAAATGCTACTGTAATAAGCTAAGAGGGTTCAAGGGCATTAGTAGAAATTCCTGAGAAATTATCGAACTATCAAACAGAGAAAAAAAAAAAAAGTAGTCTAAGGCTTCTTGGAAAGGAAAGAAAAAATTACAACTCTGGGATTCTGGGTTTAAACTCTGGGTTTTACTGGGATCCAGCAAAAATGCTGGGAATGTGTGTCATTTGGGTAAAAACGCATATAGAAAAAAAAAAAATCCTCTCTTTCCTAAAGGAACACAAGTTATATATCTGTAAAACATTTCCTTAATCACTGTGTAAGCGCAGTGAAATTAACCTATAAAAATGTGTGTTTGTTCATGCTAACGTCTAAAAATAAGAATGTCTCCCCCTTTGTTCTTGAATTGAGAAAATTAGAAAATATATCTACGTAAATAATAAAACCTCAATGGATCGCTAAATGGTGTGTGAAAAGTAATGTCTTTTTAATATTTCAATAATTTATTATTTTATGGTAAAGTATTAGAAATTCATCAGATATGCATTTGACATATACAACAACAAAAACTGTAATAAATAATATACAATATTCCAGCTCTAAAAATAAGCGCAACTGAGCCAGCATATCCCTCTGCTCCTATTATAGGAAAAAAGGTCCTGCACTTGTTTTCTGTCTATTAAAGTTCATTTGCATTTAAGAAATAGGATTATACTGTATGTAGATATGTATAGCCACATACTACACAAATCCAAAGCAAAGCCTGTAAATGGATAAAATTAGAGGCACAACAAACAGCCCGGAGGAGCTGTGTGGCTGAACAAATAAAGCCGGAGAGCTCCCAAACAGACATACACAGTGAAATGTAACAGCAGGGAGGCACTGGAGCAGAATTCAGATAAATCAGAATATTTTATGAGCTGTGTTCTCTGTTTGCAACTCTGAGTCCTACCCAGTGTTAATGGAGATGATTTCAATCAGAGGGTTCTTTCTAATCTTCGGTAAGTCCAATCTCGCACCTCCAAGTCTCCTTCCACCATCTTTCTTCTGACCCAGCAAGCGAACAGAGTGACCTGGTGACACATGATGACAAATCAAACGTTATTATGCTAAGAATCTTAGCATATCAGGTAAAGGCAACAAAACATAAAAAAGATCATCATTCGATTATTTGGACAAAATTGTTTTGCAGTGCAATTACTAGCAGAATGTGTACAAATGAAGGTTGTTCAAGATCAGGAAAATATATCAGTCACACTTCGGAAATTAAGGCTCACACTAGCTGTAATCTGTCTTCATAGGCGCTCAAACATGCAGTATAAGCAATCATGATTATTACTACAGTACACACTACAACCATATGTCCTCAGCTTCTTTGGTAAAGTAGTCCTTGGCTTTGGCATGAATCTATGCCATAAACAAAAAGGGGAGCATTTTGAAAGGTGTTTGTTACATCTTTAATGAAACTAAAAGCTGTCTTAGAAAGCATTATACTATAAAGCCTGAAAATATTTAAACCTGAAACACACCATAATCTCAAAATCCCACAAACACAAATACTGCTATAAAAATGGGTGTATGAGAATGAAAGTTGGTCAATGTCATAACTTACAATTTTGATCAATTCCATAAACACTGCAATAATTGCCAACCCATACTCCAAATATGTCTGTGCACAGCAGAGTGATAATGCAGGTAAATTCCAGAGAACGATTACATGTGCCTGCATGCAGTCAGCATTTTTAGTTTTCTAAATCTTATTACTTTTGTCTTGAGTGGCCTTTATGTCATGTGTTTGTACCCAGGGTCAGGATACAAAACATGAAGCTTTCAATCTTCTGTGCTTTTAGCTTACATGTGCTGAATATTTCTGTTTTACAGGTTGTGTTGTCTTGATTTTGGCAACAGGAAGTAAAATAACGACTACTTTGTGAAAAATTATTGGTCTACGGCAATGTAACAACTCATAATGTCCAATTCTTCAAATCTGATTCAAGGTAAAGACAGTCTCACCCTCCTAATATAACCTAGGGAGATGTAGATCATTAAGTTTTTCTGTGCGCTTTGAGCACCAAACTAAATTCAAAGCAATGCTTTTGCTTTGAAAAGTATTTGACTTGACTTGAAAGACCATGCATTTGGGACATGAGACGTAATATACATTGTGGTAAGTAGGGCACCAATTTGCATAAATTAATTCCTATAATTATTTTCAAGCTATTACAACTGCAGACAATGAAGGGTACACATGAATTAATGAATCGGTCCAATTACAGGTTTCTACTCCATTCAGATTTTATATTAGGTACAAACTGCTTCTACAATATGATGTATAATTTTGGGGGCTATTGCAACGTTAGAAACATAATTGAAAATTCACCAATGTCCATATTTTGATGAGTGTAAATAAAATAATGAAGCCTCCTTACTCTACCATCCAACAGGGTACCAGCTGTAGGTGTGCAAAATGGAGGCACTGAGGGATGGAATTGTCTTCCTGTTTTCATCCGCTCTACATGAGTCTCGAGGGAAGGAGGGATCAGGCTGGGAAGCACAGTTATCAATTGGTAGATAAAAATGACAATCTGCCCCAGTGGAGGACAAAGAGCCAATCAGTGAGGCGTGACTACTCGTAATATCCCAGAACAAGCAAGGAAATGAGTAACGTTCCCCAGTGGAAAACAGCTGAGACTTTGAGCACATTTGGCCGTCCTTTCTTCAAGATCTTGGAGTCTACGTGTAAGGATGAGACAAGGACACAAAACTGTTGTATGTTCATATACAATGGTAACTGGTCTATTTTTTTTATTACTAACCAATTAAAAGCTGAACATATGAGCAAACCTCTCCTGATAAAAAGACGCTAAGGGTCTTACTGTGTTTAAGTGATATTTAATAGTAAAAATAAGGGAAAAAATTTATTTCAATTTGCTTCAAAATGCAGCATAAATAAACTATCCAAATGTATAATTAGTTGGGATATATCAGCAGAAAGCAATTACCTAAATTACCTTGGTGGTGGATGTTGCAGATGTTTCTCCAATTATAAAAATAAAACCCCCAAAAATGAACAGAATTTGTGAATGTGACCACAGACCGAGACTCGAGAAATAATCTCAATACCAGCAGGGAATCACTCCAGGAATATTTCCAAAGCCTAATTCAATTTGAGAGCCGGGGCGTGCAGAAATGAGGTGCAACAAATAAAATAGCCATCATGAGTTGCTGAACAAAAGAAAGAAAGCTTCCCCATTTATCATTTCAATTACAAAGCTTAGAGAGGCCAACTGTTGTGACATCACTACACAGAGGAAGACACATCATTGTGTCACATTTTCTTGATATTGATTGTGCTCTTCCCCATTCCTCTTGTGCACCTTTTCCAATCTGCCCTTGTTCCTTTCTCCTGATCATAAATACAAACCAACATAAATCTTTCTGTGCAGTCATAAGGGCCCATTAAAAAATTGCAGAGCGAATGAGGAGAAGGGTATGCAGGTGAATGAATAGAATATGACAGAAATATATGAAAGATGAACAAGACAGCAGGACAGATGGATGAACAGAGGCAGATTTCTGAAAGGATGACCTGTCGACCTGTGTGTGATGTCTTTTAAGTGGTTGGTCCTGTTGTGCTCACTCCTTCGATTGAAAATCAGTGAGTAGGACTTAAGGGGGATGGGGACAGTTGGGAACTGAAGTAAATGAGGAGGGGGAAAAAAATGTCCCATATTTTCCCAATCTGACCATTTGTACAGTGACGTGTCTCCAACTGGAAAAGAAATCTAATGTTTTTTTAAATAATTTTTTTCTATTTATGTACCGTATTTTCCAAACTAAAAGTCACACTTTTTGTCATAGTTTGAGAGGTTCTGGTTCTGCGACTTAGTCAGGTACAACTCCCCCCCCTTTGGGACACATTTTTTTTACTGATGCGTTAAATGTTAATACATACTGACAAACATGAACAAAGGATTAACTATTACCGTCTGCAGCCGTGAAGAAAGCTAATTGGCAGCTGAAAGCAATATGGCCAGAGCTGGAGGGACGAGGCGCAGTTGGGTGCTTAAAGAAAGGGCTACTAGAAGAAGCTTGTGAGCTGTGCAGTTAAGTCTTTATGTCTTGGAAGTTACCAAGAAAATGTATATCAATAACTTTGCAGGCAAGCCTTCTTGGTATTACTGCTTCATGCCATGTAGCCGCCTCTCTTTGGCTTGGATGTCTGCTGGCAGTTTCTGAGTTTGTTGAAAAGCGGGTAACTAAACGATGTGTCACCAGTTACATCATTAACATGGACAAACCTAAGATATTTCTGAAACTATTCTGGTCATGTCTTTCACGTGTAATATTTTAATAAAATAAAAACATACTGCATGCAAGTTATTTATAATGTTGCAAATTAAGAAAGATATCTTCAGAAAAAAAGCATTTTTGCATTAGTGCATAATTCACATCAATTTCAAACTTTATCACGAGTAATTACAAATAACATCTAATAGTTTTGTTATTGGTACTAATAGGAGATAAGCAATGCATTTTGTGTGTATATATGTGTATATATATATTTGGAACAAACAATGCCAAATAACTTAGCTGTCCATTACATTTTTATAATTTTAAATGTTTAAATCAAAATCTTTTAAGTTGTCTTTCAACTGCAAGACGTTTACATTGGATTTAGTTATAAATTGTACAGCCTTCGGATCTTTTTTTAATTCTTGTTACTTTGGTATGTACCTCTATTTTAGGAACATTTTAATGTAGATATTTGTTTTGATAAACTTTCATTCTGTCACCTTGAACTCGTTTTCTCAATGGTGAACATGAACGTAGAACCAAGTTAGGCCTTGTGATGTTCCTTAATGCAAAGTGTTTGGAAAGAGCTTAAACATCAGCAAAGCTTAAAAGCTTTGAAGCTTGACAGGTACAAACTCCACACAGCTTCATCGTGTCGTTTTTTTAGAGAGGCTCACAGAGCATTAAAAAACTCCTCTACATTTCTTCTGATCACTTTCTACAAATGTGAATATATTTGCTTGTCTTCTTATAGAAAATCTTAATTTCCTTTTCCTTATCACATGTACTTTATTTTCTTCGGCACTGACATTTCCAAATAATGTGTTTATAATGGTGAACCAACATCAAAAGGTTATGTGGGCAGCATTTTACCTTTATACATACATTGAGCTGTCTAAGCTTCTTTCTATTCCAACAATTTTATTAATAAAGCTTTGCAGTTTCTGGTCACAAAAAAGAGATGTTGATGAAGGATAATCTCCAAAACAAATAAACAATGTTTAATTTTGCATTTGTAATAGCAGAATTAAAATCATTTTGCCCAACTGTGGTGTAAGCTTTTTAAAACATGTTACTGCTTATTTAAAATGTTTTCTTCTTCCTAAACAGAATTTTCATATTTATCTGCTGTGCACAGCAAAAAATAAAAACAAACAAAAAAAAACAAAAAACAGGAAATTCAGCCATTTTTCCTTTTAGAGAAGTAAATCCTACAGTTGTCAATGTTTCATTTTTATGTATGTGCCACTGGGGTAAAAAAAAAAAAATACTAAGGGTAGTCACAGCTGTGCCCACAGTTAAAGAGTAAATTAGCATCTGGCACAGTTAAAAAATCTATCTGTGTAAGCAAACTTGGAACAATGAAAGCCCTCTAACATCCACCAAACCACTAATGCTGTAAAATGGTTAGCAACACAAGACTGAGCAGCGGTAATTGTAATTTGTGCAACTGTATAAATTATGTCAATACATACTAATTAAACCCAACTGAGGTATTGCAAGGCACTTTCACAGGCATAAAGAAATGATATACACTGAACTTTTTTTTCTGAACAGAATGGACAGTTTCACTGCCTAAAGTTCATAAAAGCATAGTGTGTACTTGTGTCATGTGGAAAACAGACCTGCAAGCAATTCTGGCTCAGGAAAGACATGCAACTATTACCAGTTCATTGACATTAGTATTTTAGTAGCCATTACGAAAGGCAAATCCCCCATCTTAAAGGGTTTATGCCCAGGCCTCCGAGACAAGAAAACAGCTCTCAGTTTATACGAGGTCATAAAGGACTGTAATGATACTGGGGAAATTGGTTTCTGTGGAGGAGGTGATGGTGGGAGGAGAAAGAGAGAAGGTAAAATGTGACGGAAAAAAACAGGATCAAAAAATGCTTGAAAGAGGGTGCAAATGGGAAATAGATGGGAAGGGTTAAACCAGAAAAAACCTTAATCAGAAAGAAAGAAGGGGAGGGCGGCATCGTATATGCATCCTCACATACGCAATAACTATAAGCAGGCAATTTAAAGGTGATGGCACATTTTAAAAATCAAGCCTTAGTTCAGCTGTCCTTCATTAAAATGAAGCCTGCAGTGCACACTGATAGACTTACACAAGCAGCTCAAACTCAATCTGTTCTTTATTAGAAAAACAGCTGGGGGTGTATGACAGCTTGACTGGACTCCCTCACTGGAAACTCTCTGACCTTCATTAAACTGTTAAGTGCAGTGGTTCACTAACAGTTTAAATGGATGACCTAATCAGTGACATGTGAGCCTGTCAATAAGCTTAACACACGAAAAAGATATTTTTAACAAGCACCTCAGTCAGCTAAACCAATATTAATTACAAACACATTTCCCCATCGTTAATCTTCAAAATGTAAGAATGCTGACATGCATTTGCCTAAAAAACTAAAAATGATCTCATCATAAAACACTAATGATTTAAATAGTATGAAAGATGTTAAAATAATGCAGAGTAATAATTAGGGCACTCATCTTAATTCATGAGATAGTCACTTAAATCACTTTCTGCCCTAATGCTCTGTTGTGCAGTCTTCTGTATGGGAAATAGATATGCAGTGTCTTGTAAAAGTATTCATAAGGCTCCAACCTTTTCATATTTTGTTGAATTTTTCAACTAGTTTTCAACTCTGGAGATAGTGTCCCAACTGCTTTTAGGTCTTGACTTGCAATGTCCAAATATGCTTTGATCTAAACTAGCATTCCCAAATCTTGGTCCTCCGGGCCCACTGTCCTGCATGTTGAAAATGTTACCCCAATGCAACACACTAATTCATTTGATTACGTTATCTCCTTAGCATGCCTTGAACTGTTGCAGAACCCTGTTAATCACTCATTCATTTAAGCCATGTGTGCAGCACCAGGGAAACACCAATAACATGAACGCTCTGAGGACCAACGTTGAGGACATCTGATCTAAACCATCACCTTGCAGCAATGATTGTATGTTTAGTTCTGCCCTGCTAGATGATGAACCTCTGCTTCAGCCTAAATATCTTTTGCAGCATCCCACAAGGTTTTTTTTTCAGGATTGTCCTATGTTTAGTTCCAATTAGCCTCCCATCAAAACTGATCAGTTTCTCTGTTCCTGCAGAAGAACATCTTTTTAGCATGATGCATCCATGTTTCACTGTGTGTTCAGTGTTGTGCAGTGGTAGTTGCCCATCCGACATTGTGTTTTCTATGTGGTTTACTTTTTGTGTCATCTGACCAAAGCAGCTTCTTCCATCTTACAGCTTTTGGCTTTAGTCACACTGCAACTGGAACAACTTATGGCTGAAACAACAGCTTTCTTCTTGCCACTCCTGCATGAAGGTCAGTTTGAGGACAACCAACACTCGGTTGTCAACTAATTGTCTAAATCAATCTCTGTAGCTCTTCTAGAGTTCAACTATCACACTAAATCCCAATAAAATACATTGAAGTGCATGGCTGATATGTGGGACAAAAAAATTTAAGAAAAAAATGTCCAAGTCATTTTGATAGGTGAAGGTGTAATTTTAAATTCCAGTTTCTTACAGACTGTTACATATTCATTAATTTCCTGAGCTTACACAATCCTATAAATATATTTAGCTTGTGTGTCTTTTCGCTAAAAAAATACCTTTAACAGCCTCGTCCACTACTTCCACCACTCGATCAATCTGTTGGACCTGCAGCACAGACATCAGGGAATACATTTATTGATATAGAAAAAACAAGCCCACACAGTCAAACACAGTATATTGACAACACACAAACACACATGCACTTATCCAGGTTTATTTAAGGTGGATATGTAAATCCACTCTAAGGCCGCATGCAATAAGCAGATAGGCAAACAAGTGCAGGACGATACAATCACAACAAGTTTCTTCCAGTTAGGATTAAGCAATATGGATTTTCTAAATGCCAATTAGTGTGTATGTACATAGGCACAGCAACATGTTTGGTTTTTATTGATCAGTGCAATGAAACTGCAGCAGAGTTTTAATGATGTGAAATAAAAGTCAACGAAATATAAGTTTAAAAAAAATAATAATTGGGAGCATAAACATATAGGTAATTAAAAAAGGTCTGTCAAATAAGATACCAAAGAATATCTCAAAGACAATCATTTCATAAGAAAGTAAAAGTCATTCTCCTTTTCATCTCCTAAGTAGACAGAACAGTCCTGCAGTTCTAGCAGCTTAATACCCCTCTAATTCATGCAAAGATAATAAGCATACACTTGGCCACAGCTTAAATTTAATCAGACTGCTAGAAAGCTCAACTAATTTTTTTAAAGAAGAAATAAATGTTCACACTGAGCAGTACTTATTTAATTAATTTGCCTCAGTACTAAGTTATTAAGAGCAGTAAAATGAGAACAGTAAAAGGTCGATAAAAAGACATGCATAGGAACCTAAAGAGGTGAAAAAATAAATAGCATGATTTTCTTTGACATAATTTATCCTTTCATTCTCCCAAGCATTCCTCCAAGTCACTCTCCTCCTCTGCTCTCAGAGGTTTGTGGACTTGCCATTGGCTCTGTCTGCCCACAGGTCCATTACCCAGAGTATTTTTCCAAATACATTCACATGGACACACACTGTGCTTTGCAGGCAGCCGTTGCATGCATGTTACACACTGAAATAAAACCTATTTCCTTGTAATAGCCAAGCAATCTGGATCCATTCAGAGCAGCAGCGGGTGTCTCTTTGTACAGTAAAGGTTTGGTAATGCTTACACTTTGCAAACTAATGCAGACCTCCAGTTTCAACTCTGTTTTCAAATCCTACTTTATATTCATAGGATACTCCTTAACTCAAAAATTGAGGAATGTTAAGAACAAATGGACTCCGTCAGATTAGAACTTGAAATAAATATACTGGAAGGAAAACTAGCTTAGATTTTGCCTGTCCTTTTTGTTAAATAGGATTCTTTACCTTTCACACAACTTTGTACATGACATACATTTATAAAGGCACTGTGTGCTATAGTCAAACAAAATGTAGAAAATGAAGGGCTAAATTTATCATCACCTTTAGGCAATATCCTGAAGATTTGTTAAATTACCATTGGAAGGTAATAAAAAAAAGCAGATTCAGAAACACTACTACAAGAAATGTACAATCTTTGGAAACACTGAATAAGTAGAGGGTAGCTACGTAAGTGGGTGTGTGTCAGAGTCAGAATGTGACAGGTCTAGTTAAGATAGATGAAACACTGCAGGCTTGCGTGACTGCCTATGTACCTTATACAAGGTGCACTGTCATTCACTCAGACATAAAAACAGGCATACACAAAAAAACAGATGAGACACAAAGGTCAATTAAAGAGAATAGATTGTAAAGGAGGTACCTTTTTTTAACCCGATCCCTTATCTAGCCGTTAGTGAAATCACAATAGACAAATTCTTAACTTATTTGTATATCATTTGAATAACCCACCAACTGCCACTGTCATTATGCAGTTTATTGTTGCCACCACAAAAACATAAGCCATGTGTATCTTCCCTCATATGCCTCTTTATGTCGCCTGTTCATGCATTAATGAATCTTTAAATGTACAGGGATGAGTAGGCATGTTTATATAAATAAAATAAAAAGAAAATCTAGTCTACATGACACTTTTTAAACAGCTCTGAATGGAAGTCGCTACATACAATGTTTTACCAAATGACATGTTTAAACAGCATGTTTCAGAGGTTGTTTATAAGTTTTCATTGGGAAATAATAACATTAAGGATCCCATTATTTCAGCAGCTGTTTCAGAGCTGGGATTTTTATCTTAGGTTTAAAATTAAGTGAAGGAATAATGTGGATGAAAGCCTAATCCTGGCAGATCCCTGCAAACACAATAGGAGAATGGGCGTGTGAATGTTTGCCTGTATCAGTCCATAAACCCAACTGACTCATGACAATAAGTTGAGTTACAAAGGTGAATTTCCCAGTTGTTTGCTGCGTCTTAAAATCTTTCGTAGATAAAAGCCTGTTAGCTGTAGAAAAGAACTGCAATGACTATACGTAGAGAGATTTTGCTTGAATGGATAATTATCTAAGCTAGTATTTAAATATACGTAATGTAAAACAATACAGCCGTTTTTGTGTAATACAGTGAAACATTTAGGCTATAGCAGGTCTCGAGTTAACAGCTTTCATTACTAAATCCATTTTTTTAAAGTTTTGCAAAACACAATAAGAAAAATGATGAGTAAATGAACAGACTATATGAATACTATAACGGCACTCAAACGCTCATGTAAGCTATGCTATGCTCCATTAATTCATTAGTTCAGTTTCTTAATTTCAACTCTAAAAATTAACTAGATCAAACTGAATCACTGAAAATTTGCATAAATAAGAGCTTTATAAAAACCAGATATCAGAAATGTGGTTACAGATCTCTGATTAGATCATTCTTAAAGGAGCAGTTTTATGTGTTTTCCAGGCATACAGTGCCATTTTATAGCACAATCAAGTAACTATGTTACCTTCAACTGTCATAAAAATGTGATATATCAAATATGACTTAAAAGAAAATTGACTTTGTAATTTAACACCTTGACATTGGGCATGTCTCCTTAAAATCTCCTGCTCTTATTTGTACTCCGCCTTCAGGAAGTTATCAACAGCACTGCTCCATTAGCCCTTTAATAACGTTGCACTGAGAAGTAGCTCGTATGAGGAGCTCGGCAGATGCCAGGGTTTGCTAATTGCTGCTGGCTTGTCTGAAGGAGCTGAGCGATGGAGTCACTAGGGAGGGCTGCTCTGTGAGGTGGAAGCTCGGAAACTGAAGCAGTTCTAGATCCACCCACGTGTTTTGAACAGCTGGATGGTTGCCACGGGAGATTAAAGAATGTCACAAATATGCATGAAAGAATCAAGGAAACTCCAGGTAGGTTTTTAATGAGGGAATAACATTATAACATATAAAGATCAAAAAAGTCAATTTTACATAGTACTGCACCTTTATTTACAAACTTATAACCCAACATTTTTCTGCTCATAAATGTAATTGTGACTGCAGTGATAAAAAAAAAAAAACATTTGTAAATTCAACTATCAGCTATAATATGTTTAAGTTGATTGTAATGCCAATTCCCAATCTAAGTTGCCATTTTTACTTTGGATAAAACACAGCAAAAGTCAAAGAACACAAATTGAGTGCATGAACACGTACCCCAATAATGCTAAGACCTTTAAGGTAGTCCATCCGGGGCTGAGCCTGAGGAACACAACCTGCAACGACCACTTTCTTCTGCTGCTCCTGGGCTTTCCTGCACAAACACATATAAGAGTTTTAGAGGAGATTAACACTAGTCAATAGTTTGGTTTCACAAGTCTGCTACTGTGAGAAATATTTCAATAGCAATGAGTGTCCAAACAACTCTTGATGAGAAGAGTGGTATTCACATTTAGCATAGTAACTGAGTCGATATGTCAGAAGTTAACATGTTCCAACAACAGTTTTTAATGATGATTAATAAATATTCCTAAGTCAGTGAATAAAATACTGCAGGTTCATGGAGCTCAAATGTAGATACATATGAACCCACACACCATAATCAAAAGCTTTAGTGATCTAACAGACTTTCTGCATCCAGCACCAAATTAAATCCACCTCCAAACTCTGTGCAACTGTTTGTTTCACATATGAATTGCAAATGTTAAATCTGCTGAATCTCTGAACTCAAAATCTAAAATAGATTTTCAAGGAGGAGTGGTGTTGGATATGACTTGAAATTAAATTGTACATTTACTTCCACTATTAGGGACAAGTCAATCTCAAAGTTAACAAATTAAAGCTCTAAACATATAAATTGTAAATTTTACTTTTGATACTGTACTGAATTGTGTGCATAAAAACTATACTAATCCAGAAAATTGGCCGAGAAGCAAGACGTCTTAGAGCAACCGAATGGGTCACAACCTGTTCCACTGGACATGTGGAAGGTCAACTGAGATAAAGCAGGTAGAAGTCTACGCAATATTCTTTACAAACTTCTAAAAATCATGCAACTGAAAAAAAATGGTTATTCTCGATTTAAAAATTTTTTAGCTCAGTCTTTCATGTTCAATATTTTAGCTAGCTTCCAAAGAGACCCGTAAATTTGCAATGTTTTACAGCACTTTTGTTTCAACAAACTAAAATCATCACAACGCCAAAGGATTGTTTATCAGTTTCAAGTTTGAAGAAGCAAGCACTGCCGAAGTCATGTGCATGAGCTGTTCCCCAAATGCAACTAATCACAGAAGTCTGCATCTGCAAAATGTATTTAAAAGGGTTTTTCGCTGCATTTACACCTTTTCACCAGGTTTGTAATTACTACGTATATAGAATTTATAAAGTGTGGTCACATTAACAAAGTAAACAGTTTCAGTTTTGGTGCAGAAAATTCATGTTTTTATTTTTGACAACCAACAGTCCCTTCCCTTGCTCACACTCAGGAATCGGGATCTGCATCTGAAAAGTGTGGCACATCGGAAATCTGCTCAGGTTTAACATTTCCTCAGAGTTCAGAGTAACTGTACTTGGCATTCAAACCGCAACAACTATGAAACAATCTGATAATGCTATTTTGGTCTGATTTTTAAGTTTTTAATCACCTTACAAACTCGGTTACAGTAGGCAGACAGCTGTGCTCACATAACGCGGCACCAGCCCTGCTGTGGAAGGACCCTCTCAGCATCACTGAACGTAATCTACATAAACAGTCCATTTTAGAACCTCGCATTGGCAACTCGGAAAAAGAAATAAACTAGCTAGCAAAAAATGTTTCAGGAAATTCAATTATGAAAAAAAGTTCTCAGAAACCCATCGACAACTAGCGGTTATTTATATTCACTGGGAAGTTATCATTCAAATATTATTTTAAACAAGATGTCATTGATCTTGTATGTTCCTATTTAACATACAAGCTTTATTTTATTGTGCTGAACAAAATAAAATAAAGCTATGCAGATAAACAGTGTACAAAAATGTGTGTGTGTGTGTGTGCGTGCGTGTGTGCACACATGATCTGTGCAAGTCTCCGTGTCACCTCCAGTTAGTGGCAGTGAGATTTGAGACACGCGGTCTGTCTGACAAAAGCTTTTGGAGGAGCTGCCCAGACTCTGCCATAAATCTTTAATAATGAAGCCTCCTGACAGCAGGAGTGGAAGAGGGAGGGAAGGATGGAAGAGGGGAAGCACATAGGCAGGGAGAAATCGTAGGAGGGGGACTGAGAAGCAGCAGTGAGGCTGGATGCAAACTGTCAGTAGTGTTTTAATTCACACCGTTTGTATTCAACAAAACAAAGAGAGCTAGTGATGGAGGAGGAGGACTGTGCAAGGGAATGGAATGTGAAGGCAGACGACTCAATTCAAAGCCTGCTTACACTGTCACATGAATGAGAACTGGAAGGACAGATGAAAAATGGTAGAAGATGAAAGAAAAAAAAAAAACAGTGAAACCAGAAATCAAAAAGTATTCATTGTTTATTTTAGAAACAAAATCCTTATTCTGGGCCAAGTACAGAACATTTGTACTCAGACACTGTAAAAGGTTTAACACTACATGTGGTGTATTTTAGTGTTCCTACACACTTCCACATTTCTACAAGGGCTGATGGGTAATTACAAAGTGGGCTGACAAATAACGAAAGATATCACAGTGTTGGATACAATGGCTCATTTTACTCAACTGATCCAAAGTATATTTACAATGTGCATTCAAACTGTCGGGTTTTATCTACTGGCCTTCTGCCACTGCCAGAGAGTAAGGAATAAAACCCATGTTATTGCAACTGCCTTTTTATGGTGTTAACAGACTGTAAAAATATACAGAGGGAGGGAAGAGTGTAGCAGTAAAGCAAAATATTCCAAGTCACTCAGAGTAAGTATAAAATTCTGATCAAAAGTTGGAAAGTGTCAGTCACTCTGCTAGATATCCGATTAAATAATCACTTCTCTTCTTCTGCTACACCTATAAAAAAAATTCAAGGCTAAAAGAACAAAGCCACAACCACATATACAAACATTCAGAGATGCATCTGATAAGTGTGACTCCCCATCACAGTTATAGCCATGAAAATCTCTCTCCAGCATTAGTGCACATTCAGACACATACACAGCAGGGGTGCAGCTGCCTAATTGACAACGTCTCATGCCAAAATGCACCAAACGTTCCTTTAATGTGCCTCTCGCTCCCTACCCATAGACCCAAAGCCATAGCTGACATGACGAGGAAGCAGAGAGAGGCTGAGTTGCTGTCTGAGTGCCCCAGTGGGAAAGGCCAATCACGTTGCGTACAATTCCTGGGAGGAATGAGATGGAGGGGGATTATGGGATGCAGTTGCTATGGTAATGCTTAGTAGTCTAATAAAGCTCTCATTGCCAATGACCCAGACTAGAACAGATGTCCCCCAAGATCAGACGAAAGGGATGTATGTGTGGGGAGCTGCGTGTTAGTGTGTGCACACATCTCTCCTCCACTCTGCAGCCCTTTCTCAACTCTGTCACTTCTCCTTAAAGTCCTAACACCAAAGGTTCAAACAATGTCTAAACATACTGTGCATACGTGTTCCAGTGGTCCAAGCTGGTGATAGGCGCAGCATTCATAGGACTACTCTGTCGTATGTGGTAGGGAGTGCTGTCCTGTACATACTTGTTTTTAACAGCTGAGTAGACACAGTGAATAAGTCAAATTAGACTAGACTAAATGTCCAACTGAATTGATCAGGTTGACTTCGAGATGCCTCATGCTAGGAATATGACATTAAGTTACCCTAGGCATCAGACGGACCAGAGAGCATGACCTATATAAGAGACTCTTCAACTTTCACACAGCAAAATCTGAAGTGAAAGAGAAAGTGTTCCTTAGAGGATCAGGGTAGAGTCTTCCAAAGAGCTTTTTTCAATGACAGCAACATGCATTTGGTCGCATGATCACATGACATTCTCTAGAAAGCATTGAATGTCTACAATGTTCTCATTCATGATTAGCGTCAAAACTGATGTCAACATATATATGAGTGTATGTTAGGCTAATACTGAGCCAGAAGCAACGTGAGCTGCGTCTTCAGATTGAACCAGAAGACCAAACTTCTCGTCTTAGAGTTATCAAAATGGTCTGTTAAATGCCACAATAATGTGGGAATTATTAGAAATAACAAAATTAAGGTAGGTATATAACAAAAATTTTACATAAACTTCATTTACAAAAAGATTACTGAAAGTAACGTTTTAATTTTAATATATCAAGATGCACTTGTTTTTCATGGTGCACTTCAGCATAGGAATGTTTAAATGTCTGAATTCGATTCTAAAGTAACAATCACTTTAACATTAAATTACCGTACTTCAAATTGTAATTAATTCTTTCTACATTTAATCATGCCATAATGTACATCATAAATTCCTGACACATTTGCATTAGTATGGATATATTTATTTATTTACTTATTTATTTATTATAAACCATTTTTAATTTATGAAATTTAGAAACCTTTATTTTAGAATATGTTCATTACTGTATGGAAATTTTGGATCTCAATACATCAATGCTGTACAATCAGAAGTGGTTCACTTTAGTTTAGAAGCCAAATATCTAAAACAGACTTTCAGCTACAGTATATTCACACATTTATGAGTGTGTTTCCGCTCAATGACTCCTTGCTGCGCAGTGTCCTCAGCCATATACAGATAAGGTTTTGGCTACATAGCGGGAGAAAGTATGAGCTCATTACATACACACACAGATCCTCTGCCATATGTTCCCTAGCAAACATGTTGCTTGAGGATGAGGTCATAGTGATATGAGCCGTGAGAAACTTTGTGAGGCTGAGGGAGTATAACTTTAACTTAAACTAGATGAATAAATTAAGATTTGTCTACTCCAAACAATATGATAAAATTAAGTGGGACATTGAAGATATAGCTCTGTTGCATGTCTATTTCTCTTGCCTCTTTACCATATTTGGCCTATCCTTGCTCCTTTTGTCTTCCTCGCCCTCTCATCTGCACTTCAACGGCCATTTCTGGTTGATTTGACAGCGAACCAGCCACTCAGTACACCCCTGACCTCTCTGCATTAGCATAAGCAGCAAGGGGCAAGGTTAAGTACCCATCAAGCCTCTGTAATTAACATGTGAGTCGATAAGTGCACGGGTGTTTGTGAGTGTGAGTAAGTGAGAGTGAGCAAATGTTTTAAATTGCTCCTTCACATATTTTCCACTTCTACAAACTCCTGCTAAATCAATAATGCAGTTATACTCTTGGTCACTGAGGCAATTTCAATTTCACAACAGCTATTGTAATCCAAGACGTTACATGATTTTATCAACAGGGGCACCCACAAATCATGTTTATTTTGTAAATGTTTTATTCAGTGTTCCATATTTATATCCCTGTGTGTTTTGTAACAGCAGCAACAACAACAACAAAAAAAAGTCTCCCCTGTCTGACAGAAGAAACTGAACTATTGTAAGAAAAACAATGTTGCTCTAATAGAAACTCTACTCATTCCTATGTGTAGGGGTGTACTGGTAGAGTTTTTCTAAACAAAATAAATTATAAAGAAGTAGCTAACGTTGCACATGTGGAACCTGAATGTGAACAAATTAAAACACAGTTTGCAATGTGGAGAATAGGGACAGTGACAGGAAACTATAAAAATCAAATTTTTATGACAATGTTACAAGGAGATCTGTTGAGTGTCTTGAGATATGTTAGCAAAAATAAAAGACAAATACATGACAGATAAAACAAATGAGGCTGCCAGTTTTAACAACATTAAAGATAAAGTTGCTGGGTGTGGTGGTGGAACAGGTGTAAAGCGCAACCCATGTATGGAGAGAGGCTTTAGTCCAAGACTTCACAGTCTGATGACCTTTTCCGCATGTCTTCCCCCTCCCTCACAACCCACTTTCCTGTCTAACAACTGTTAAATAAGGCCTATAGAGCCAACAAAACCTTATATAAAAAGACAAAGTTTCTGTTAAAAATAAGAAAAATACAACAGTTCATAGGCAAAGAACATGATTCTTACAGAACATGAACACTGAAATCAAACCCATGATTAAAAAGGTAATTATGTGAGCACAAACAACTGTGTCCATAATCTCAGAGAAGAATGGTCGTTTTCAAACAGGCATATATCTTTGGAAATCTGGTTTAGTGAAATTTGATTTCTTAATCTTTAATTCAAATATTTCAAGAACTGGAGTAAGTTTGCTATCAAAAATATCTAGATTATAGGATAAATAATATTTAGCCAAACTTCTTAAGGAATGTGGTTGTGAGGAAAGAAAAGCAAATTCAACATCAAATCTTTGGAAAATGAAGGACAGAAAGGAGTGGTCTGAAGCTATGAAAAGGTTTGTGATTGAAAGCGGAGATTTGAGAGGCAAAGCTGCCAAATCCCTTTTCTAGTTTCACTTAAATACATAACCAGAATGCACTTTTTAAAGCCCATTTGCATTTTTTAGCTCCTCTTCATAAGAACAGAAACAAAGACAAAAATAAATGAAAATAACTAAACAAGTGCAATCAAAAAACAAAGTTGAAAGCACAGGGGTGTAGCTTCAATGAAAGATGACTACATGAAAGAAGTCCAATAAAAGTAACTTGAGATTAAAAGAAAACAATACTAAAGCACACAGATAGGTTGTTGTGTTTTTAAAATCTGGAGCACATCTTTGATAACAGTAGCTGTGACAAGGCACCAGAATTAAAACAATGCAGGAGGAGGAAAAACAAAAATGTTGACTCTTTTCATCCTTCCTCATTTATTACTAGCATACCATTTACAAGATACAGGCAATCTGTTGACCAATCAATAGGCACCTATAACATAGCTATTTTATGGCTGACCCACTCCGCCTTTGGGTATGCTGTAGATAGGATGATCCTGTACTGCCCACCTGGGCCTTGTAAAGGAAAGTCAGATGTTATGCGAAGCTTTCAGATTATGGCCTTTAACG
Organism: Brachyrhaphis terrabensis; assembly: GCA_903067065.1. NCBI lineage: Eukaryota > Metazoa > Chordata > Actinopteri > Cyprinodontiformes > Poeciliidae > Brachyrhaphis > Brachyrhaphis terrabensis. Next base: position 50,574 of record CAEGAG010159795.1, read on the forward strand.
AATGCTGGACACACATTCACACTGCCATGAAAAGGAGAGAAATCTGTCATGTAAAATTAGATGAATGTGTAATAAATACCATATTACTGTAAATGAGCTGTATTGACCGCTTGAATGCTTCATAATAGAGAAAGGGCTAATAAAAGACAGAAAAAAAGACCCATGTGAAACAGACCCACACAGACAGCTGCACAGATGTGCTGGAAATTGCATTAGAGATGAGCACTTCAATGAACCTCAAGAAGGAAGACTATATAGCTGAATCCTAAAAAGGGCCCCGAGAGTCCCATTTCCCATGCCAACTCCAGTTATTTATAGAGGAAGGGCTATTATGGGGCATTAATGTGATAGTAACCCAGCCCCAGGCTGTGACAGAGAGAAAGCTGATAAGTTAATATTTCAGATAATAAACAAAGATCTCTATACAAATCCACAGAGATCGTGCATTTAGGTATTTTATTCCAGAATTTAAATCACATGCCTATTTTAAAAATTACCACTGGAACTTTGCTCATGTTAACTGGCAAGTATTGGAATGGTCACTGTTTCAGTATTATACCTCTAGTGTCTGATCAATTGTTGCCAAGGCATAAAACGGATCATGTGAATGAAAATATTTTTACAGAAATGTGCTGGGTGAATCTCAGAGCAAGAATGTTTTTTTTGTAGAAATCTAAGTATAAGGAAAAATGTCATAAAATCCAACAAACTTTAGCCTATTGAAGAACAACATTCCTACATACATTCCTCAGCATATTATTTAATAATGTTCTGCCAATGGAGTAATGAGTCAACGCAAAGAAAGAATAAAGGAATGTTACCAACTAAAAGATTACTCTCATTCTGTACAAGGTTACAAACTTCCAGCGCTATTGCAACATCTTTCATTTCATACACAGAAAGGTTCTACACATGATTGAATCTGAAGGTAGAGATACTGTTCAGCCCGATCAATCAAACTCTGATCATAGCAAGAAGGCTGTGCTTTCATTTCTTGACGTTGGTTATTTTCTGTAGTAGTCCTGCACTATTTGCTACTAATCAATGAAATGTTCATAATCTGCACCACAGGAGATAAAAAGCACACCAGGCAGGTCAATGTTAGCAGAAAGTACTATCTTGAAACTGAAATTTTGGTGATTCTACCTCAAGTAAAAAATGAAAAGTTTAGTCCGCTTTATTGCCAAGACATTGCGGGAAGGTTATGTTCATCTGGTCTCCACTGTCTGTGTGAAGCTGCACTATTCTGTATAAGTGGCCATCTCTGTGTAATTATTTGAATCCAAAGATCAGACAAGGGGTAAGTCTTTGTTATAATAACTCAGGTGAAAGGCTACTTTTGGCTGAATGCATTCAGACAAAATTAGCCCAAGCGTAAACAATCAAGTTTGGTTTCAAGGTCATAAATTATTACAAGACCTCTCTCGAAGAATTGCAATTTCACATGCTCAATGACCTGGAATCATTCAAACAATCAGCAACCCAGCAGCAATCAAAATAACAGAAAGGCCGAATAATTACGCCACTTAAAGCAGCAAAGCAGTCATCAATAAAGCTATAAAAACGTTTACTTCTTGAAAAGTTGCTACAGACTAAAGCAAAAGTGTTGCAGATCAGTTGATTAATGAGGATTAAATGGAAATGAAAGAAGAAATCCTGCTTGGAGAGAAAATGTCTGTTGTCTAACACTTAAAAATGGGAATCTAATTCACAGAGTTTGCTTAATTCTATTTAATTTCATCTTTTTGATTTTTGTTTGTTTTTATACTCTCCTGCTGCCTCACAAGGCTGTAACAATAGAATTTTAACAACACTGTTTAATTGATGGAAATACTATTTGAAGGCTTTTGTTTATGTTGTACATGTACATAAGTACAAATAGAAAAAAATAAATTACAGTATAAGTGACTATAAATAAATGAATAAAACTAAAGTCTTTACTTACACTGATTATTTTCTTGAACGCTATTCTTTATTGCTGTTGTATATTTTCTGCAGCTTCTAGTGATTCGATGTTGTATGGCAATCTTTCAACAAGAAATAAAAACTTGACTGAATCATAAAGTCTCAGACATCTCAGAAAAAGAGCAATAAACCAACAGTCAAACATTATTATACTGGAGGGATGATTTGGGCCATTTTGCTGCTTCAGATGACGGGACTACTCATCATCTTGCCATAATTGATTCAAACCATAAATTCTGCTTTCTTGTAGAAAATCCTAAAGGAGAATTTTGATCTATCATTTTGTGTCCTAACACAAACTGATAGATGTTGAAAAGTTGTTACAGACTAAAACAAAGATCCAAAGCAAGACCACAGTTTTAGAAGTGTCCTAGTCAAAGTCTGAACTTGCATTCAACAGTGTTATCTTGGCATATACTTAAATAGCTCGTTAATTAGAGCTGAGAATTCAGTATTAGTAAATAATTTACAATAACAAGGGGATTTTAAAAGGCATTTTATTTCAGATTTTATTTCAGAGTAAAAAAAAAAAACAATAGAAGTGGCTTAATCCATATGAAAACCACACTTTTCAGATTTGTGTTTATAAAACATTAAAAACCTGTCTCCATTTAACATCACCTTACAATGACTTAATTTGTGTTGGTATGTACAGAACAGTTTGTCTGATAAAAACATTATATACACTTACATATGTTTACATAATAGTAAAGACTGCAGAAGCCTAAGGAAGATAGTCATACCACCATTCTTCGCAGGCTGTAAAAGTTTCTCAATTTTTCTTTAAGTTTCTCAGCTGAGGAACACTGAGTAATACTGTCACATTTCATATCCCTTTCTCTTCCGCTGAGGATACAGCCTCCCTTGAGGATTTAGAGGCAAACCTTTAAAGGTCAAAGATCTCACTGTCGTCTTTCATGACTTAATTTATATCAATCACGTCTCTATACTATAACTTATTGAATCTTGAAGTGACAATGGTGTGACGGATACGTTGAAAAACTGTATTTCAACTATTATGAAAGTAGAACTGCAAAGTTTCTTAACTAATTACGCTGTCACTTTTCACCCCCAACAGTGCACAGAGAAAGGACACTATTGCAGAGGGCATGCATGTCATCACTTATAAGTTACAGTGAGTATATATTATCCAAGTGGCTCAGGACTTTCCGGGTCACTGCTTGTTTAGCCAACACCAGCAAATGTCAGCTTTGGAAATATTCAACTTAAAACAAGACCACAGGGAGAATGTCAAAAGCTTACAGGTGTTTATTTGACCCACCATTACCTTTTGTCTCCTAGAGCTTTATACTTACACTTTTGTATGTTTACTTATTAGATTTGTGTAAAAAAGAAATTTGAGTGAGTTTATAGTGAGTCATCAAACCCTTGCAAGCTCAGTAGCTCAGTTCCAAAAACCTTCTGTAGAACAACCTGGGCTGACCTTTTTGAAAAATACAAAGCATAATACTGTAAGAAGCATAATTAAAGCCAAAATAAAGATTTGGTTTTGCTTGACAGCAAGTCAGTGTGGGGATAATGAGAGAGAAGCGAAGCAGCAGGTGCTGTAGTTTACCTGTGTTTTGTCAGTACAGGTAAACCACAAAGGGTCAGAGCAGTGCTCTCCATGTACCATCTGTCAGATGAGTCAATGTTTCAAACGACATTTCTCCACATTTAGACCAAATCAACACTTCCTTGGAAACAGGCTGGACATTTTTTCTTCCTCTCTTAAAAAAAATCCCAATGCAAATAATAGGCTGATATTTTACTTTGACAATTTATAAATAATGATAGAAATAAAATAAAGCAAGTCAGTGTAACCCATTTGTTTTTCTTTTTAATATTTTAATGAACCTGTGATCAAAAGTACATTCACAAATTTTAAGCAGCTCGTCCAACAAAGCTGTCATACGATGACAAAAAATATAAGCATGATTCCCTCCTCTTTTGAAGTTTTCCATCATTTTCTTCTTTTTCTTTTACACCTAAAAGACTAATTCTCTGTCCTTGCCTAATTAAGATTACAGTGAATTCTAGATAAAGCCTTTACATCACTAGTTTAAAATTACAATCGTGAGCTATTTAGCTACATGACAGCCTAGTGTTTCTACAACGTGCAATGAAAGAATTCATTTTACAGGAGTTCTTTTGCCTAAGATACTTTCAGATCTATAAAATATGATTTGGAAAAAATGTGGATAATACTGGAAGAGAATAGAGTAAGTAGGAGTTATGACTGTTGCAGCATCACTAATTCAGCAGCTGTTGTGATTTGTGTGTGTGTAATTTTTAATCATTTAGCTTGCTTGTATTCTCAGTACTACTGACAAGTTAACATTTTCAAAACAAATTACCAAAAATAAGGAAAAACTGGGACAGATTTAAATAAAGACACATTCTGACAACTACATTGATTAAATTGTATTTTCATAATTATCAGGTTGAACACTTTTCTTTCTTTTTTTTTTACTATCTATGATTTTTTTTGAGGGTATTAAAGTGTTGGACAACACATGCGGTTTTGGGCTACATGAGTAGGGTTTCCTTTTCAATATTTTTAATCACTAGCTCCTGACACATTTTTTGTCAGTCTTCTTTAAATGTGTAAGTATTTTAAAGGATTGGGTTTTGATTATGTGGCATAATTGTCTTGATATTTGTGTTATATCACTTTTAAATGATTTCTCTCAAATTAATTTCGTAGGATTTGATGAGAACTATCAAATCAAAACAAAAAGTGTTCTTATCAGTGTACTACAAAAGAGATTATATTACACGAGAAAAAAAAAAAACATGCAAAATTAAACAAAGAGCACATTACAGAGAGAGGGGGTAAAGGTGTAGCCTTGTTAAAAAAAATACCTGCAGAAAAAAAGAAAACACCTTATGAGCATGTGAGATGCATTTCTCTCTTCTTTGGTCTTAATACCTCTTTCAGTTCAGCACTACCAAAGAGTGAACATGTCACTAAAACCAAAGTTAATTAAATTTAAATCAAAGTGGCTCTGGTGGGTCAACTCATTTAATTCGAAGTGAAACAGCTTCCTTTTTATAAAGATACTCTTAAATGTTGCCCACCTTTTTAATCCGTCTCTTCCCATTTTCTCCTTAGCTACTCTACCGCCATTTATCTTCTTCTCTTGCATGTTATCTATTTAACTGGAAATTTAATTAAACACACTTTATTGCTATAGAATTACTGAGGCATCAAGGTCATTAGTTATGAACAAAATTGCTTCATGTTGAAGCTAAAGAGTAACAGTATTACCCTGATTCAGAGAATGTGTGGGTATACTCACATGTCAATTGCCATAGCATTAAACTTTTCAAAGCTGTGGGGGTTTGAAAAGTTATGAGGAAATATGAAAATATTTCCTCATATGAGAAAATTTCCTCATATCACAAATATGAGGAAAATGTGAGATTTGTGATAATATTAGTGAATTTTGTGATAGTGATACGACATGCGACAAAAAAAAGAAAGAAAGAAAAAAGTGTTGTCTGTTTTGGGTTCACAGCAATTGTAGACCTAAGATAATAAGTTCCAGCTACTGGATGAAAAAAATGATATAATGTTTCCATCTCGACTAGGTTTTATTAAAAAGTTACTTCTGGCTGGCATTTGCTGCTTTGGCATTGAAACAATGTAGCTCATTTTTAAATGACTTGATAACCTTACCACCTCTGCACCATGCAAAGCTTTTTGTGCTGCATTGTGTAGGTGTTACCAAGTACATTACGGCATCGAGAACTTGAAAACATGTTACTTAAAAACTTAGCTAACACTTATTGCAGTCCAGGAAATCCTTATGACATACACAATGTGTACATAGATATTGGGATAATGATATATTTCCAATACATTGTTCAGCCACAATTTAAAAATTAAATTGCCTGCTTTCCAATTTGCCATGTTCTTAAATATTAAAAAAGCTTAAAAAGTTATTCTACTCTCACTGAATTTCTTGGTATGCTTCCTTTCAGCGAGTTTTAACAAGTATAAATCTATAGCAAAAAAAAAACATGGTGGTGAAAGTGTCAAATGGAGTAACTTTGAATTAGCAAACAATCATTTGATGCTTGGCACAGAGACTTCAAAAAGCACCTAAAATGTTTGACACAGGCTTTTTTTTTTATTAAGTCACAACTGTCAGCTTGAATTTATCTTTTGTTGTTAAGTATTATTCTCATTTATCTACAATTACAAATCTTTTAAAAAGTATTGAGAGCAGTTATATTCAGCCACTATCATGATGATAAACCAAAATAAAATCCAGAGCATCTACCTGCCTTCCTTTCCTGTGTTTAATTTAATATTATGGTGCAAGGGATACAGATATTTTAGCATGACAACATATGTTTGGGAAAGCAGGTTAAAAAAAGTAAGTCCAATAAAGACACAATTTCTGATAATTTTGTCATTCGTTGAAACTGATACAGTGGGGAGAAAAATTATAATAATCATCAAACCCCTGGAAGCTTGGTTCATTTCTAGGACACCCATTTACACTACGAAGACTAAAATAGCATTTAGGAGGCAAGTCACCTTTTTTTAAACATGGTTTTTGTCAGGTAGGTTATTCATTTTATCACATTGCTCAATATGAGTGAAACAAGTGTACATAAAGTTAGGTGAGGTGGAAATTTCTAAATGCAAATCAGTAATGGGTTTGCTGAATCTGTCTTTATTTCAAGTCTGTCACATAGGCAGTGACAAATGTCCATGGCAGTGTTGTAGTCAAGACCAACTAACCCGAGACCAAGACAAGACCAAGACCAGAGTGTACCGAGACCAAGACAAGACCAAAACTTTTAGGGTCTGAGACCAAGTCAAGACCAAGACCAAGGGAAGTCGAGACTGAGTCAAGACCAAGACCAAGGGAAGTCGAGACTGAGTCAAGACCAAGACCAGCGCCCCACGGTACATGACAATAAAATGTGAAATATGATCAAAATTGCTTCTCAAATTGATCTAAAAGATACACATTCCCATAAAAACACCTAGATATTAAATACTTAGAACTGAAATAAATTTTACCAATATTAAAAGCAGAACAAACTCTTTCAATCTGTGGTGGTCTTATGCCATCCCTAACAAGCTAACGCTCTGGGCGGTTGCCCATATTGCCCATGTCAGAAACCACCACTGTCTGCACCATTAAACATAGCAATTAAGGAAATGTGCTACCTGTAAACAACGCTCAACTATGAACACTGACCAAGGAGCAACAAGCCAGAAGTAATCAAGCACAATGCGCAAACCGTGACTGTTCTCGCCCTCTCTCCCGCTGCATGAAGCCAGGCAGCACAAAGTGCTGTAATATCTGCCACATGACAGGTGACAAAAACAATCAGAGCAATGCGCATGATCTGCATGCTTTTGTTCTTGTGTTTTATTTATTTGCTATATCAATGTATATAATAAAATAAAATAATAATAGCTACTGCAGCAGGGGCACAACTACATACTTTCTGAGGTGCATGTGAACATGTCATCTTTATCCTTCCCCCTCTTCCGTTTTCTGTTTTGTGCCTCGGAGTTTTTTTCTGCGCCCCATCTTTAGCTCCCTGTTGTCGAGTACACTACTACAATTCAAATTTAAAAGAAAAAATAATGCGCCTCAGCACATTCTCGAAGGGACACGTGCCCAAGCTACCTGAATGGGAGGGAGAGCGGCTAGCAGGAGGGGAGGGGCGCCTGATCAGTGCTGTTCCACTGTTATTGACCATTTCATACACAAATAGCTGTTAAGTACATAAAATGCTGACTAGAAAAACAATTCTCCACATCGTTTTTGCGCCACTGTACTGCACTTTACGCAGAGCATTACAAGAACAAAGAAAGGACTGGAGCCTCACTGAGAGCCTCTGTTCTTAGTAAAGAGCTGTTCAGAAGAATCGGATCGTTCGCGAATGTCACATTACTAGATCGCAGACTTTTGGACACAGTGTTATCCCACATATGCAACACGTTAGTCAACACCTCCGCACAATAATTCAGTGCAGTGAGTGACAACTTTTTTTTAAAATCGCAAATGCCTATGTGTCTCTGTACAGCTTGCTTTGCTAACATCACATCAACAGTGCTCACCTTTCCTTGAGCTGCTTTTCTAAGTGACGAAAAAGGTTAGACGTAGTCCCCACCGTCTGTGAAAGCGAAGCGCTGCTGAATTAGCTGTAGCCTTTGGATTTCTTATGAAATATGCAGCGCAATTCTATTACTGACGATTAGATAGATATCTTCTTCCGCTCAAAGAAAACCGCTATGCATGTCTCAGAGCGCTGCATGCGAGTGAAAGGTGGGGAGGAGGAGAGTAACAAATGCGCAATTGGTAAGTCACGTTATTGCTCGGAAACTGGACAATACTATTTACAGTTTAGTGATATTTTCACAGTTGCAGTCTTGACTGGTCTTGTAATAAAATCTCGAGTCCTCAGCGCCCGAGACCGAGACCAAATGCAGTCGAGTCCGAGACGAGACCGAGACCATCAAAAAATGGTTTTGAGACCAAGACTGGTCTCGAGTACTACAACACTGGTCCATGGAGGATAAAATCTACATGCCTGAATATGATGGTCACACAAACAAGCAGCCACACACAAAGTTATCATGGGAAACATTTTGAAAAACAAAATCACCTTCAGCTATTAGACCTAAAGGTCACAGCTGTTATCTGTATAATGCAATTTTGAATTATGTGAATTCAGTCAAAAATAAATGTAATAGATGGAAAAAGCAATAACAGATGGCATGTGGAGTGTTCTCTAAACTACATAATTAAAAAAATGTTTTAGTGTAACGAAAAATACAATAATAAAACAGCCAGATCAGAAATAACTACAAGCATCTCTATACAGAACTAAATCCAACAGGAAAATCTCATAATATAAGGACTAAAATACAGACACAGCCAGGTGATCCACCACCTACCGCAGCAAGCATCACCTCCACAGTCTTTAGGATGACCTCTGACCTGTCTAACATGACTTTTACAAAGAGTCACTGCAGATTAATCAAACCTAACTGTTTCAAGATCACTCATCAATGTTACATTTCTCAAAAATAAATAAATAAATAAATACAGGCCAAATAAAAATAACATTCTGTCAGCCGCCTGCTGGGAGCGTCCACTTAAAGATAATTTATTTTTTCATTTCAGACAGCAGCTGACATTGCATCTCAATCTTGAACACCTGCCCTGCTGCGCTACTCACTATACTGTTCTCCATAACCCCCCGCCTCCAAAACACACACTTTTTTTGTCATATAAATTATCTCAGATACACTCAGTCACATTTTTTTAAATACTTAAAGTACTGCAGGCACACCACAACTGCCTCTTTGACATTATTAATATTGCACACACCAAGCAGTTACAGCTCTTATTTCAGGCAAGTATGCCCTCATTTTAGAACATTTGCAATTATCTGCACATAAGACTCAACTATTAAAAAAGATCTTCAACCCTTGTATGATGTTGGCCTCAAGAGGTGTAAAACCACAACTGGGCAACAGGGAAAAGCCATGAGTACTAAGCTCTGCCGGAGGAACTGATGAAAGTTGAGAAGTTTTTTGATTGCCGTTCAGGAGGACCTTTTAAGGACGGATACTATGCGACAGGCTGTAATTATGAACCCATTTACTTAAAGGGCCACTCATCCATACATCACCACTCAACCAGATGAACAAATAAAAGGAATATCTATTTGTTTTGAGCTTGTGGTCAATTGAGGGAAAAGCTGAAGGGGCTTTGACAGGTTTTTATCAGATTGTGCTTTTAAACTGGTGGCGAATATTTTCCTTCATCCATGTTGCACTAAATTACTTGTTTAACTTCAAGTCAACTATAGGCATGTTTTTGGCTCTTTTAGACATTTTACTTTTTTTAAACACTATTTTTAGCCTGAAACCCGTGAAATGTGCACTTCGAAAGAAAATATTATAGCAAGGTCATAATCTGGTCAGTCTAGTTCTTGGTGTAGTTCTCAGACTGCCCTGGGCTCAGTGTTACAAACACAGGACGTCTGAATTAAGCAACATACTCCCGTCTTTCACCATGCCTTTTCCCCTATGTAGCTGTCAGTCTCTCTTTCTATCCCCAAGACTATTTTTTGCGTCTGCATACCCGAAAATGTAGGCTAATGCCCTGTAGAACTGACAGATTAAATGCCAATCCCTGGGTTGTCCCAAAACCAGCCCCAGGCATCAAGTGTAAAGTGTGTGCGTGTGTGTGCGTGCGTGTCTCCAGTCAGATGCAAACCTAAGTCTGGTGTCTGCCGTATTGGAGCATGGACATAAAACAACTGCCCCAAGTAAACAACTCAAAAGGTCACTGCAGATTTCTGATTGTTTATACCTCGATGTCAAGTTGATGAAAAGCAAACAGCTTTGGCCTTAATGTCACTCACTTCTATGCATGAGCTCATTTAAAACAAAACACTGTGAGGCTTGTAGCAGCTCCTTATATTATAGGCACTTAAATAATAACACTTTAGTGACTGTTCAGCAATGTCAACATTTTGTATATTTCTGAATATATCTCAATGTTGGAGAGTGACATTTATAGTTTTCTGGGGTCACTACACAGTTCATTACTGAAGCAATGTGTCATTTTAAAGACTTGTGAAAGAGTGCAGAACTAATACTAAATGTTTTCAGTTCACTTAGGTTCAAATCAAGGGCAGGAGACTAAGTAAAACTGTGGCAAAGCTTGGGTTTTCATTTTATAATAATTTGTACGAGAAACACTTGGTGTGAACGGAATGACAATTCCAGTGTCAGTGGATATTTTACTGACAAATATTACAATGTATATACAGAGTTGGTCAGCATTTAATTTAAAGCAAAAGAATACAAGCTTTTTTTTAATGGAAGAATTAGTTGCTGACTTTAATTAGTAGGTTCTCAGTTTGAGCTGAAGGTCAGAAACTCTAGAATCAAACGTATTTTCTACCAGTGAATGCCAGCAACCAAAGGCACTCTTAAGTGTGCAATCTTGTATAAAGTCAAGCCATCTAAATGTTATCTATTTTTAATATAGTGAAGTGTTTACAACTTCAGAGAATGTCAAAGGCAAAGAGATGCAACCTATTCAAAAAGAAACTATTTCCTATAACACACTGAGTTTTGTCTTGTTCACTGATGTCTCAGGAAAGCAAGAAAAAGGAAGCAGATATCAAAATGGTTGAAAGGAGTACACCAAAGTCACTATTTTTTCCCTTTTGAGCTTCCAACCTGTGCATGTCACAAAGCATGAGGATTAGGACATGTTGAAATTCTTTTGGAAATCTTAATGTTAAGCTCATCACCAGGCAGAAAATGTCATTTCAAAATGCCAACTTATTCACCATTAAAGAGCCCAAAATTAGCCACAAAATTTAAATCTGAACTTGCCTATTTTTAAAATGTCGGTTTTAACAAAATAAAAAAAAGCCACTTATTGTGACTTTGCATAAATGGATGCATTTGTGTCTTTGCATAGTAAAAATAAACGCACACAAGGAATCACCAGCATAGTAATACGTATGCAGGGGATTCAACAAATTAAAAAGTTAATTTCAGAAATCTGGGTAGAGTGATGGATTCAGACCTAACCTTTCAAACCCACATAAAAACAGATACAAAGTTGACTTCTATCACTAAAGGACATTTCCAGGATTAACAGATTAATGTCCAAACAAGACCTTGAGAAACTCCATGTATTTATCTTCAGTCAAATTGATTACTGTAACAGTGTCTTCACAAGTCTGCCTAAAAATTCAACCAACTGCAACAATTTTGTAATTGTGTTTTGTTTCATCATATAAAACTATAGGTGTTCCGATCGATCGGCCACCAATCATTATCGGCCGATTTCTGTGGGAAAGTGTATGATCGGTGATCACCGATCACGGTCTCTTGTTGCCGATCACACAAACTGATCACCTGTATCTCACTTCGCAGCCTGCATGTGCAGCTCATCTTCTCTTTCCTTCACACTGCGCAAGCACGTGGCAACAAATCCTAAGTGATGTTGTGTGGAACTATAACGCTCTAAAAATGAATGGGGAAGTTTGCATGTTGCGGTGGAAAATTACCTCAGGGGTGAATAACTTCAAATTGCATCAACACGACAAATCTTATATGACATTTAAAAAACAATCACTTGATGGAGTTTGGCTACATCGAGGCTCACTGCAGGAAAAACAAGACATCTGGGGCAGCCAGATAGCAAGTAAAGCAGCACACAACTACCAACACTCACCAGGTTGGTCAGTATTTGCAGGTCACAAGTCCTGCTGGAAAATAAAATCTGCAACTTTGTAAAGTTTGTCAGCATAGTGAAGCATGAAGTGCTCTAAAAATTCCTCACTGTGGATTTAATAAAACATAGTGAAACACCATAAACAGATGACATGGCTGCCTAAATCTTTACTGACTATGAAAAAGTCTTTTTTCTCCTTAGAGAACATCTCCTGGATGGAGAGTGGCTCAACATAAGAAATGCAACATTCTGAGTATAATATGTAACAATGTATAATTTATTCAACTTCAACATAGCAAAATAATCACTTTTACTGCCATTTGGTTGAGACACAAGCAGATAACTATGCCCTGCTTTTAAATTTATTTTTGGCAGCATATGGTCAACACAATCAAGGGCATAAAAAGATAACACTGAGGAAAACTGTCCTGCTAGCTAGGGACATCCATGCATATTCACTATCCAGCCTACACATCAGTTATTAATGCAACAACATAAGCACAAGACTTTTTCTAAGAGTTCATTCTGTACACCCCGAGTCCCCTTTCAATTACCATTAATGATTTTTCTTTCTTATGGTTGGTTCATGAATATTAAAACTATATTGAAATGAATGTAAATACAACATGGGAATTGGTGTATTTTGAAAACAGACGTACAGAGCTGAGTTAGGAACTTATTCATTTAGTACACATTCCCTTGATCATACAAATTAGTAGAAACAGCCAAGTGGAGAAATTCAACACATACACAGATGCACGGCAACACAGAGAGGCTTAATCGCATGCTGTTGAGCAACTGTTTTTAATGCATTCAGCATTTATTGATTTGAGGTCTCTGACATTGAATTACACTATAGATTTTGGCATTTAAAAACACACACATGCATATTTAAATACTCATTCTAATTTACTTTTTAGCATTCAGGTAGTCCTCTGCGCTTTGTGGTGTTTAATAAATTCCAGACGTAAAAAATATCTGCCAGTTGACTGAGCAACAAGCAGAAGTGAATACCTTAAAGTCTCGATGTAACCTTGCATGATGACTACAACAACAGATACACTTTCCCCTTAAAATGTTGGCACCAAAAAAAAAAAAAAAAAAACAGGCAACAATAACCAAGTCCTGAGTTTTGATATTAAGCCTGAATTATTCAGGCTTAATAATTAATTGTTTGTATTGATTGTATTAATCAATACAAACAAACCATATCTTTGAACAACACTGCCCAACTCACTATAGATCAATCTAAATGGGTTTATATGGATAGGTACTGGTGTTCGTATAATTGGAATGTGATATTTGCATATGCACAATATGCAAACACATCATCGCCTATGCATACACAAATGCAGCATGGACACCAAAGTAACCTCATCCACACAAATATTCTTCTCGTAAACTCATACAAATGCCCTAAAAGTCTTTATACATTCTAGCTTGACTGCTTTCCACCTGACAACTCAGGTTCTGTCCACTTTAACATGGATATTTCTGCCAAATGAACGTGTTCTGCTTTGATTGCACCTGTTCTCAGCCACATGGGGGAAAAAATCAGGGAGAAAAACACTTTGGAAAGGTGTTTTTTAAACTCAGTTTGTGGGCATACCGTTTAGATGGAATATGCAGATAATATAAACAAAAATGTAATGGTCCACTTAAATTATGTTTTATATATAAATATATATAATTTTGGAGGTAAAGGATGGTTGAAACACCAGAATCTTAAGTAAAATGTAATAATCCATATAGTCCATAATATTTTCCAGAGAACTTGCATATTACACTTTGCTTCTGCTGAATGTGGTTCTGTTCACAGTATCGACTCATGAATATAGACTCATATGACTTATAAAACCTGATTGCATCAAATTTAGAGTGATCTGCTGATAGATATTTGTCAGAATCACAACCATATTTATCTACAGACGACTAAGTAGATTAAAAACATGGTGATAGAAAAAATTTTGTATTATGATTATTTTGAGCAAACTGATAATTCTTTTCATTATCATCACCGTTTTTGGTAAAGTTACTAAAAGTTAAGCCAACAGCATACCGTAAATGTAATTATCAAAATTACGTTTACATGCGAACATATGATGCCTCTTATGATACATCTTATATCTATTACCAGATTTAGCAGCGACTCTTTATAAGCTGTTCTGATGATGGAGATAGGAGTTGCTGAATGTTTTTGCCATTATAAAATGAGGCAACAGAAAAATTAAATTCTGCAAATCAAACCCATAAGAAAGACTCTGGATACTCCAGAGAATATGGAGCAAGAAAGTTTGTCTTTTTTCATTTATTTATTATTATAAATGTCAAAGCACAATACTCATGTTTGCCTTTTTTCATTTATTTATTATTATAAATGTCAAAGCACAATATTTATGCGGCTCCAACTGTAAATAAAATGTGTAAAACTGCTTTGGGCTGTGCACCTTTTCTCATCATGTTGTAAATAAGCAGGAATTTGAATACAATGCCGATAGTCAAAGAAATCAGAGAGATGAGAAACAAGTTAAACAGTCAGACCAGAACGTACTAAAGATGACAAATTAGCATTAGTCAAAAATGTAGTGAAAACACCAACATCTGCAAAAAGATTTCATTGTACAGTTTTAAACTTCAACAAGCAGTGTTCTCTGTTGGTTATAATATCCCTTCTCTACTATGCCTCTGAGATATCGTGTATAAAACTTTAAAACTTTGACAAGTTTTTAAAGTAAAATTATTTTATAATATTTTAAAAACAGTAATATCAACCACACCATGGTAATAATAAAACCAGTTTCATTCAAAAAGCAAATTTTAGAAAACTATTCTGAAATATCAGTTCTCAGAGCAGTTACAGACCGACTCCACGCAGGTAGCAGTACAAAATGTTATTTTACTTTATTCAGTACATGCCGTCTGACAGCTTCATGTGTGATTGGGGGCCTTAAATTTGTGTTGTCAAAATATTCACTAATGCACAATGTCTCTCTTCGGCAAATAAAATAAATGGATGAATGAAAGAAAGTTTACATCCTTTTGACTTTCATGTTAAGGTCGATGTTCTTCAGGAATGACTTGATTAGAATTTCCTGATTAGAATTTCCAACACTGTGGTGGACAAAATTCATTTTAATTTTACAAAAAAAAACATTTTAAAAAAACGTATGTGTAGTAGTGTAGCTGGGAACTCAGTCATGCAGAAACTCTTCATCCCCTAATGTTCTGGATGGATTTCAACTCTGACCCTGTCTGTAAAAATATGTGTGAATTTGAAGTACAAGGTTGTGGTACCAGGAGGCGCAGGCATCACGGCCAGCGTGTGACTGAGCGTGAGGCAGCCTACATCCCTGCCTCCGCCTCAGAAAAAACAAAAGCATGTGAGGGGGGAAAAAAAGAGCAATGACAAGTGGGCATTTGGATTCTCTCTGATCTTGAACCCCTTCATTTTGTTTCTCAATCAAGAAAAGAGCAAGCAATGAAAGGCAGAAAAACTTTATGCCTCCCATAGGCATGTGTATGGGAGGGTGTGTATGTGTGTCTGCTTAGTGAATAGAGCATTAATTGCATTAGCATTACAGCTGGGTGATTTCCTGTCAAAGAAAAAGTCAGGCGCCATTAAAGGGGACATTTTCAAAGTCTTGAAGTGTGTTATTATTTCGCATTTTTTCTAATTGACTCTTTGCAAAAGAAATAGTTTGACAGAAGGGAGGGAAAAATGCAGTGAGCATCAAGATGCTGTTGCAGAAAAAAAGACAGGCAGATTGCACTGTGAAGTAAAAATGTTCTTCTTTAAAACGACAATTTGGCCCAGTGTAAAAGAACTAAATTTTTATGACTCCAAACCTACAATACGTGCTAGTCATTTAACCTTGTGAAAAAGCTAAAACACTAACATCTTGTCCATTAGATAATGATGGCAGTAATGAAAAATATTGCTGACTTTAACAGATTTTTTTAGGACTATATGTTTTTAAATATTGCAAATTGAATAATCAAATATTAAAAAATGAAGTACATTGATCAATATGTTGTAAAGCCACTGTCCTCTCTTCTCTTTATCTATATTGTTGTTCTGATCATGCAAAATTAGTTACGCAGTTATGCATTGCAGCATGTGATTGGTAGTGGAGGACAATAAAGTTAAATGTTGGACAACAAAGATCATGATACTGGTGAACTGGTTCTCATTTTTACAAACCGGTCATATTTTCTCTTTTTGAAACATAGGGGGATAAGAAATATTTTGTAACGCTAAACACATTTGTAGGCAACATGTTTCAACTTGATTTTTATTCTTCGCTGATGACATTTGTAGTCCGAGAAGACCTGGAGAACCCAGCAACAAATATCCCAATGTTACTTTGAAAACAAATAAATCAAGAGGCTCAATGTCAAACATGACCGCATTTTTTCCAGGTGTAAAATATGCAAAATAGTTTCTAATTTAATTTCCCAGTGCTTTTGTAAGAGCGTATGCATTTCTCATTTTCTCTTTGTGTCCACAACTTCTGGAAAAAATAAGTGGGTGGAGTCTCAATACAACTCAGAAGGTCTAAAACACAGGATTTAAGATGAGCTTCTGCATGAAAATAAGTCTGTCAGAAAAGAACTGTGGCTACTTCTAGGGGAACGCTGGAGTCAAAAACTGAAATGTCAAAATTATTTTTTTGTGATCCAAATTGTGTTCTTTCAATTAGTCTGAATATTTTATCTTTACTATTGGATCCAACTAATGTATTTATTCTGGTTCAGTTCAGCATTTCTTGCAGTTATGTTCCAAGAAAAAATTTTCTGAGTCATGTCAGCTCATAATATCAAATAAAGTTAAATTACCTCATCATGCACAGTGTATTTTCCTGCCATACAGTGGAAAATGTTCAGGGAAGCTCTAGTTTCAGAACCCATAGTCTGAATGTCATTAATGGTTTCAAAATGACCATAGGATTCCTAACCTCAAGAGCAGGCTGGACTGAACCTTAGTTAGTTGTTTTTTCACTGACGTACTTGATTGAATTTCTGAAGTGGTCCTCTGCAGGGTTTTTCACTGTGCAGCTGTTCAGCAACCACAAGTCTGCTTCTGCTGGGTCCTCTGTAGAGATAAACAAAGTTTAGTTTATTTTTGGAAAGAACACAAAAACTGCAGAGACTATAACACAAACATGGGATCCAACAAAGCACATTGTTTCCTAAACATAAGAAACTTTGCAAAGTACACTCATTTGTGGCAAAAGGAAAAAAAAAAAAAAAGATATTTTTGCTAGATCAACTTCCAAGCTGAGGATATAACAACTGAAATAAGATATTGGCATACATTATTTAAAAAGCAGATTGATTATCTTCACATTAAATCATAATAAACTTTTCCTTTCCAGATGATGATGATGTCACGACTTTATAAGATTCTGATAAGTTCATGAAGTACATCTTTTTAGCAGTATTTTTTATACACTACTTTCTTGCGTGACACTATAAAAACAAATCAGACATTTTATCAGGAAGAGAATTGTGGACCTCTAAAAGTCAAAGTAATCCTTGGGTATGATTTCCGAACGCCTGAAGGTGTCACGTTCATCATCCTTGAGAACAAATTACTCATCTAAACCGAAGAGAATAATTTAGACAAATTAATTACCAAGTAGCTCAAGTACAACAAATTCAATGTTTTGGAGTGACCGTCACAAAGTCCTGATCTCAATGCCATAGTAATTTGAAAGTAGAGTTGCAAAGGTATTTGAGCAAACATCCTACAAACTTGAAACCATTACATCAATTCTGTCAGCAGAAACTGGTCAAAACCCCAAACTATTGTAAGACGCTTGCAAAAGGAAACCACAAACATTTAAAATAAGTCACATAGTTTAAAAGGCAACTCTAGAAACAAAAAGGAAATGTATGTATAGTTATGAATTTCAACTTATTCTGACATTTATAAATAGGAAAGTGGGTGTATGATTTGACATGCCTTTGTTCACAGTGAAAGAGTTGCATTACAAATTTGATGCCGATATTCTAAATTCAACACATGCTAAACCAAAGACTAAAAAGTGTTACATCTGAAAGTGAATTTAAGTTGAGGTTGTTGAACATTAAAAACGCCTCAATTTCTGACAATACACAGTCAGTTCCAATATAAAGGGCGACCAAACACAAATTATACATATTTGATCAAATTTAGAGCATTCGTTGAGCCTTCTTAACCCTACTTGCAGGTTATGGATGATACATTAATACATCTCAAAAACATCTGTTATATGAAGACAAGTACTAATGGGTATACAGGGTCTTTTTAAACATAGGATACAAACATACTCAGGTATGAGCTAGGAATCAACTGAATTTAAGGTCATTTTTACACACATATTTAGAGCAGACAGTACCATAAAAATCATACACATTTTACATTAATTACTTAATACAATAGATGACCCTAATATTTGAAAAGTATATTGATCTTTCAGTTCTTCAGCCTTCCGCAATGAATTAAGCATACTCAACTCTTGAGCATGGAATATTGATTTGTTGTTCTGAGTTGTTGAAGTTGTAAAGCACAACTGCTGGAGAGCCGAATTATACCACAACACACAAGTTGTAAACTAGACTCCCACTCGTTTTGTTTCACATGGAATCAGTTTTCCTGCTGCAGCAAAGCATATGCTGGTCCAAACATATTGTATTCTTGGCATTTGTTCATCCGGTATACACTAGCTGTGTTTTTCTATGAAAAAAAGATGAACTGTCAAACAGAAGACTCCAGCACAGGAACTACTACTTCTGTTACTTAGAAAGAATAACCAAAAAAAACAAAAAACTTTTTGAACTGAGTGGACCACAGTGGTACCATAGCTAGTCTAACAAATATGTAAAGATAAAAGGAAAGTGTTTTTGTTTTTTTCCAGTTATGAAGAAGGAATGTATTTTATCGTCTTCAAAATTACCGTAAATAAAAAAATTAAAAATACCACACATAGGGGCACCTGCAGATTTAGTTTGATACACAAGACGGACCCATGAATGAAGAGGAAAAACTAACAACAAATCTGTCCCACAACTGATTTGAATTGGATAGCAGGAACATCATTGACTCCTTCTTATATTTAGAGAGCAGTTAAAAAATGAGCAGCATCTAATAATGTTTCATAAAAATAAATGTGCACAAGCTAACAGCAATAACATTAGATAAATAGTAATACATTAACATCAAAATACAAAATGATAGCACAGCGTATGGTTAACCTACAGGACCCCAAATGCTGCCATTCATATTTTAACAATTTCTCACAGTATTAGCCATTAAAATATAATGCCTTTATTAGTCAGCTCTGTCAAGTTCCTTCTTTACTATAAAATAAGCCTCAAACAAACATCTAGAGTGTCACTTCAAGGTACACTCCTTCATATCAAATAACTTCACCAAATTAAGTCATATGCTCATAGAAAATTAGATGGTGCTTCAGATTACTTTACCTTGACAAAAAGCCCAGTATTGTTAATCTCAAACTTTACAACAACTATATGACTAACACTGATATGAGCACGGACTTGTGTTAGCTTGCTTGTGCGGTTGTGTCTCATGTAAAACAAAGCAAAGGGGAATACAAACCCCAGAAATATTGTATTTATATGAGAAAATGAGTCACTGATCATCAGAAGGAAAAACTTGAATACATGCAGCTGGCAAATCAGGCTTATACATTTGTTTTTGTTCTTAAGCAATAAAACAAACATACACAAAACAGCACAGGGAGGAGTCTCAGCTGTGTGGCTGCCGTTTCCTCTCCACCCCAGGGCATTTTTCAAGACCAGTTTAAAGTGCACATAACACACCGTCACATAAAGAAACAGGAACAAAAAACATCTGCAAAGCTCTAATATACACACACAGCACAAATTATGTATTTATGGATTAAAACCTGAACTCAGAAAAACAGCTGAGCAGAGTAGAAAATCCTGTTGCACTACTCCTGCCAAAGGTTTAACACTTTACCTATATTTTCCATGATCCTTGTGAGAATATAAGTATGCTACATTTTTATTTCTTATTGAGGGGCAGATCAGAACAGTTAAGGCTATTTCACAGTGGTCAATGCACCCACCAATGCATGCATTTTATTTCTGTAAGGTTATAAAAAGCACTGTGACTTCCAATCTGAAGTACCCTGACATTATATTTGAATAAATATCTCCCTCAATAAGAATTTTTTTTAAAAAAATCATGTTTTACACTTTTGTCCATAGGCTAAGGATCTATTTATATGCATACTGCTGGGTATTCTCAGTAAATGCAAAAAGACTTCATGTAACCTAACAATGTATCCGCTGTGTAAAATATTTTAACCAAAACCACATGTGACCTTAGGTTGAAGGCTGAGGACGTCCAGGAAATGGAATTTGACTTGAGCTATATAGTTATTTCAGCCTCAAACAAGCTTAGACACCCGCCTAACAAACCATTATAAGGTGATATGGATAAACCTCCAGAATGAGTCGGTAAATAAAACTGCCTTTCAATTGAACAAAAAAAAAAAATAAACATTTTTCCTTTTGGCAAGATGTTACAATGAAATGCATTTGTCTGTTATCATTACATCTTTTATCTCACTGTGAGAAAGGAGCTTTCACTAACGCAGCAAAAAGTTTCCATGACATGAAATCATGAGAGACTGTTGGAAAATTTTGGGAATCTCTTATTTGCATAAAATTTGAATGAGCATTGACGTGCACCCAATTGTCTAAAAGTAATTTGTTTATTTTTTGCCTGTCATGGATTATACAAGCCTGTGAGAGTTCACTAGAACTAAATGTGAACAAAAACTGTTGACCTATCTGATGAAACTGAGGCCAGAGGGTAAAGATATGAATAACCATCTGCATGAATCTTTTGTAAACAGACTCTCCAGCAGGGTGTGGTGTTATACCTACTTCTGAACACTGCATTACAGTGTGTACAAATGTGCTACTATAGAAAAAATGTTTTATATAGGAATAAAAATAAATCTTTGTCAAAAAGGATTTTTATATTTGTATTTTTATTTGGTCTTTTCATTGTTGAACAAAATTGCAGTAGCAGCAGTGTTAGTGCTTCAGCTAATTTATTAATTTTCCTTCAAAAGACACAGAAGAGTGGACTTTTTTGGTTTTGTTCCAGAATTGAAATTAAAGAAAACATCCTATGCCAAGCTGTTGACCCTCGTATTATATAACAGGTGCTGCTGTGTGTGTACGTCTTTGCCTCAATCGGCTCCTGAGTGTATGCATTGAAATTTTTCACATATGTAGACCTACACACAGTCTATTTGGAAAAAAATCTCCACATGTAAAACCGGATGGCTAAATCTAATCCGTGAGGTTATTCCTGGTCATGACTGAATTATCTGAGACAGACATTTTGGGATTGCAGCACCTGTGGTCAGTATTTGAGTGTGAATGTGTGTTTGAGTATATGTGTACACAGAATCATACATAACACATTCCTATCTCACTACTCGCTATGGAGATGAGTCAAAAAAAAGAACAAAGGAGATGTGGGAGCAGGTGCACTCAAAAAAAATAAGAATGATGGAATCATGAACAAAGCTGGAGGGGTTTTACTAAGGACTGAAAAGTCATGGCTATCAATTGAAAAATAAATGGAATAAAGAATAAGTATATGGGAAGGAAAATAAGAAAACAACTAAATCCATGGATGCAGAGTATAGCTAAATGAGTAGAAACAGTGAAAGAGAAACAGTACCCCACTGCTACTGGAAATAAAAGTTTTGTTTTTAAACCAAAGTAAATGGTCCATTGATCATGATTATGGGCAATTAGATCTTTCTTTTTTCACAAACTGCAACATAATGTTTTTAGGTTTCTTTTGCTGCATTTGCATGTGTGGATGTCAATTTACCCACAGGTGTTAGCAGCATACCACAGGGAATCAAAGTTCAGGCTCAGCTGCAGGGTCAGAGATGAAAAATATATATGCATATGTGCCAACTTACAGATGAAAACACTAACCTGTGAACTACAGTCAACTGTCCACTGTTATTTACTGCTGTTCACCGCTAAACAGAAAAGTATTATTTATTTGCAGAAACTTCAAACATGTTTTATTTGAAATACGAATGACATACCCTGGACCTAAAACAACTTTATATATCAAACCAAATTTTAAAATATCTGCATGCAAACAGAATATAAAAAAACATTTTGTGTTACTTTGGTTACAGTATTTTGTGTGTTAAGCAGGTAAGTTAGATTAGGTTTCAAGATAAAACTTGACTAAACTTCCTCCCTGAAAGAACTTCCTCCTCTGATGAGTCAGAATTTATTTTCATATCTGTTTTAAACCAGAAATGTGGACAGCAATATCTGAAAGATTGTACCACTAACATCAAACTTGACATACATTCCTGTGTGAGAATACAGGAATGTAGCATGCCTGCGATTGCTTTCAAACCTCAGTTTCATCATTGACTAAATCCACTGCACCAACAAACCTTGCGTAACTGGATGCTTAATATTGTCGAAACTTCAATTTGTAAATGCTGTATCAAAATGTACAACTCCGATATTCAAGTTGTACCAGAAATTGTTCTGGTCAATCAGAGTTTGTGATTTATCATGATTCACAATCTAGAATGAATCAACTTTCCTAACCGTACGTGCGAACGCAAAAAAAAAAAATCAATAGAAAACACTATTTAAATGATACCTGAGATTTAAGCTTTTTTTAATTATCTCTATGATTCAGGAACCTATGTACAAACAAACTGACAGGCAAAAGTTAAACCACATGATCTGGATTTGTTCATTTGACCAAATTTATTGTATCAAGTTTGTTTTTTCAGGACAAAAAATTAAAAATGTATCAAAATAAAAGTCAATACATATTCAGGCACATGTTAAAATGGTATATGGTATAGTCTTAACATTTATTCTGATTTTTTTTATATATTTGACCGTAGTTTCAACTCTACATTTGCCTTTCAAGTCACTTTATAGGTTTGATGAGAAACTAAAAACACATCTGTTTACTGTCCACAAGCCAAGCATTTTGCATCTCAAATCTGTGCTCATTATAGATGATCCATCTTTTGATTTCAGGCAGTTCAGTGAATCTCACTGTAGTCAGATTATGTATATTTATGTAGGTGAAAAACCTCCAGACTCTTTGCTGTCCAAACACCATGAAGTTTTTATGAAGCTCCCTTTAATTCCCCTCACTATGATGGATATGCACCAGAAATAACCCCAGTTTCACTAATGATTGTTAGAAGATCATATTTTTTCATTTCAGGCAGATTATTTGACAGGTTTTCAAGCAGTGTCCCAAAATGTTCTTGTCAGCTACATATACAGTGTAAAATATATCAAACATCTAACTGAATGAAAGGATTACATGAAGTATGAGGGGCAATATGGATGAATTTCTGACAGTGATCATCTTCACTGGCTTTCAGCAGATTCAGTCGTTTTTATATAAATAAAATATAATAACTATCACACATTTCTATACTGAAGAAGCAGATCTGTAGCATCTCTGATTCCCTGGTCTTCAGTTGTGGTAAATGATATTCAAAAGCAAAACACATTGGAGTTGGTGTGTCTATGGGTTTCCAAGTAAGAGAGAAGAGAAGCAGACAGTTGCCCTCGGGGTCAATATGATGCTCCTGGTGCTTCACAAATCACACCATGACCCACTTTCCAACCGATCCCACACACACACACGCGCACACACCCCCGCACACCCCCACACACACAATTACCCCCTCACGCAGACACACAGTCTTCCTTCTTGTTATTTTGCCCTCCACGCTCCATCCATCCCACACATTTCAAACACACCATCATTCCTTCTCCACTGCCCCCTAAAATCGCTCAACTCTCATATACACATACACACACACAGAGAACACAATGACCTTGGGAAATACTACTCTCTTGGTTTATTGGGGGAAGCAAGTAAGGGCAAGGGGTAGCTTTGGGGTGAATAGACACACTTGACTGAGCCAATAAGGGATGTATGGCTGATTGGCTGACCAGACAGCTGAGTGCCAGGACTACAGCCTGGGAGGACAGGTGGACTGGAGGGCAGGGTAGGGCAGTGACCCACTCGCCACTGTTATACATCTCAAAAACTGAGATCACTGTCACGACTGTATCTCTCTAGAATTTTATTAGTCAGCAGCAATTTGGTTTCTGACAACAAAACTCAACAAAACAGATTAAAACATTTTAGCCCAAGTTCATATAGCCGCTTGATTGTGTAGGTTTATAAAAAGGGAAAAAAAGTGCTATGTGTATGTAATGTCTGATTTATGGTTCATTGGAGAAAAATAAAAATTGTTCAAATCAAGAGGCAAAGATAAATGATTAAGCCATGATAGTATAAAGCCAAAAAAAACATCTGTATTTAATTATAAATTCTCAGTGTATTTGTAATTAAATAAAAGTGTCACTGCTAGTCATTAATTGTGAACACAATTGTTGTCTGATTATCTGCACTTTTTGCAAACCTGTGACCACCCCGTATCAGTTTCTCCTTGAGAACAATGAAATATCAGCATTGGAAATGCTGATATTTCTAAAACATCCATGGATGCAAGGGGGGGCGGGGGGGGTAGCATTGATATCATGAGTGTTCATTCTTCTGTTTTATTATTTATATATTTTTTTATGGATTTTCTTTTAAAAACTATTATAAATGCTGCAGTGTGAGGAACCAATGACGACCTTCCAGGAGTTCTTCACTTGACCTCTTCTAAAGCATAAAGTGTCCTAGTGAGGAAGAACTTTGCTCTTGTTCTTTACTACATTGACAACATTTCCTCTAGAGTATGTAATGCCCTTAAGCCAAATTATAACAGTTCTCAACAAGTAGAGCAGCATGAAGTGTGAAATGGAAGGTTTTCTTGAGGTTACTTTTTACTAAACTGTTACATGTGTTTAGCTTCAAACATAATACACCCACGATGGTTGAAGCAATCAATGACAGCATGCAGTAAGAATGATAATCCTAAAAACCAGCTGTATCCCAGTGTTGTTAAAGCTACAATTCCTCATATGCATGTTTATATTTCCACAGCATGTGCGTGAGAAATAGTTCGGCGAAGCAACCTTTGAATTTCTGGTTAGGACAAGCCAGAGTCCCAACAGACAGTATTTCAGTCTAAAAGGTTCCTTTTCCTTGGGGGGAAAACTAAGCGTGAGTGGGGGTGCACATGTGTGTATTGTTGCATTTGCCTCATTGATGTGGCAAATTGTAAATGGGTCATAGTGGACTTACGATTTTCACCTCCACTCACATTTTACAAGAAAAGACTTGCACAAGTACACGGTCACATTCACATTAAGATGAAGACAAGCGCACGCACAGACACACGGAAAAACACACACTCAGGGGCCTTGGGGTTTGGCAGTTGGTCTATCCGTCTAGCTGTGTGAGCAACCACTCAGCCGTGGATGATAATGCAATCAACTGTCATTAGAGAGATGCTGGCTGACTTAACACAAACACACACACAAACACACCCCTACCAACAATATGTTGCAACCTGTCAATCAGAACGGAATACTTACTACAAAGTAGGCATATGAAGACAGTTTTAGTAATCACTATGAACAAAAAGCAGAAAAATGTCAATTTAGACATATATCCCTATAGAATTTGTGAGGACAAATGAGGACGGCATTTTATATTAAATCTTTAAAAAAAAATCTATGTATTTAACCCCAACTCTTAAACACTACTATCCCATGCATATGTTTTTAAAGCCTTCTTATATAGATAAAAAGGAAAGACTGGACATGAAAACGTGTTCTTTCCCTCGTCTTAGCTAAGTTGGCAGTGAGATGTGGCAACTCTGAGTTGGTGAAAAACCAA
Organism: Brachyrhaphis terrabensis; assembly: GCA_903067065.1. Lineage (NCBI taxonomy): Eukaryota > Metazoa > Chordata > Actinopteri > Cyprinodontiformes > Poeciliidae > Brachyrhaphis > Brachyrhaphis terrabensis. The sequence goes on from CAEGAG010159795.1 coordinate 76,653, forward strand.
CATACAGCTTACATAAAGCACATATGTATAGTCTGAAGAAAAATAATAATGTTTTCAAAACTTTTGCTACAGTATTTTATTTGCCATTACATTGATTCTAGGAGTGTTGCGAGTGTACAGTGTACACAGTAATTAAGAACAGAAGTGCTCATTTTGCAGAATTTGAAGGCAAGTCCTAAAACATCCATGGATGCCGGGTTTATATGTTAATCTAATTGCATCTGCTAGAGTATGAAATACATAGATAAGGCAACAAAGGAATGTTTCTTCTGGAATTGGGAATTTGAAACAATTGTCTAAAAGGGGCATTACTCTGAAAAAGGTTTCATTACAACAAAAGGACTCAGTGAAACTGTGTCCAAGGCATAAGTAGTTGGGGAAAAAAATACAAATAACTAACTGCACTCACCTAGAACACTGCAATATATAGCAATAGAACCAAATCACAAAACTAAAAAAAAAATAAAATAAGTTCATGACAGGAAGAAAGGTGTACATGGTTGTACTTTTCCTTGGCTTTTGAAAATTATTAGTTTATTTGAACAGGTATATTAAGGGGTTCATAAAAGAAAGACGCATTTCCGATTGGGTTGTTCTTTCTTACATCTGCATTTTCCACTCATACAAACCATATGTACCACAATGTATTCTAAACGGAATCACAATCCACAAGAGGTAACTGTCTGAAATTCAAAGTGATGATTTCATGCATATTATCTATCATCTCTACTCAGAAGGCGGATCGAGCTGGGTATAAGCGTGCGCATCAGTGTGCTCTGGGAAGAAAGGAGGGTACACGGAGTTAAGCACAGCAGGGGTCCACGATAGCACTCACGTCAACAGTTTGACAACATCTCCGAAAGATCTATTCACTTGGGATTCTTCCACTGTCCTTAACAACTCTGAGTACTTTGCTGTTAGAAAGTTAGAGTCAGTCTGACAGATAGAAGCTATAAGAGACAGCAGCTAAAAGGATGGTGGGCTGAGAGGGAGGGAAAGAATCAAGAGATGAATAAAGAATCTAATGACTTAAGACAGATGGGCTGAAGAAAATGAGGACGAGAAAACCTAAAATATGCAGAAGAAACGGAGCGAAATGTGGCAACATGAAGACGGTGAAAAGAGAGAGTATTAGAAGATTAAGTGTGGGTATTTTAGTGAAAAATAGCAGCCAGGTTCAGCTGAAAGTGGAGCAGGAATGATGAATGCTCCAAGTCAAGAAAGGTACTAATTGTATGGCGGGTCTTGTTTCCATGAGGTAAGAGGCTGGAGTCAATATGTCTCTTTTACATTTGATCACAAAGTCACAGTGGATGCACCCAAGTCCACATACTTTTCAAAAGCTAAAACTAGAGGGAATCAATAACACTGTGAAGCACAAATAACCTATCACACATACAATTACTGATTTTGATCTGTGTTTATACGCCACCTGAAGTGGTCAATATATTATATTTAAAGCCGGAAGCATCGTAATTGAAGTGGGTGTCGAACTGGGCACTCTGCATTAAACGTGTAAAAAAGAAAAACTAGATTAAGTTTGAGCGATAAAGCTTCAAAGCCGTCACTGCCAAAGAAGACGGGAGGCCTTCTGAGGCGACATGTACAACAGAGGTAAGTAATGATAAACATCTGGCAGTCGAGTCAGTAAGATCTTAAATGGACATTAAATGTGATTTATTGAGCTGCATAAAGGCACGGGATGGAAACCAGGCCTTTTGCCATTACATGTCTCACCTTGCAAAGAGAAGATGATTTGAAGCCTCAGGTTCATGCGATAATTGGGGCCAATCACTAGTCTGCAGCTCAGACAGAAAACCATTATGATCATCAGTGCAGACATGAAAAGATATTTCACACAGTGAGAAAGGGATTATTAGAGTCAAGGGCACTGAAGTCAGAGTGTCTGGGAGAAAGTAGGAGCAAGAAGGTTACTGACTGACAGAGTAATATACCAGAGATTTCACGTTAAAAAACACACCTCAGAGTGAGACATGACACACAGATTCACTTTCTAGTTCCCGGGTGATGGAGATGCAATAGCTGGAGTGATAAAGAGCCTTGTTCCAAATTGAAGAAGTTTCAAATGGTCATTTCTGCTACAAAAGAACGTCTTGCAATGTATATTTCTAGAGTGAGTCTGGTATTTTTTTTTTTAAATTTGATTTCAAGCTGTAATTCATGAATATCAAATAACAAAAACATAACCAAATGCTGAATTGTTGTCTGTCTCCTAAAACTAATGTTTAATATTAAAGTAACTATGCAATTAGGTCTTGGGTGTAATTATCAAATTTGTTAGTAATAACTGTGCATGTATCACAAAATTGGCTGATGACCAGAATCTGACAATATTCAGCTCAACAAGGCCTGACCAATAATTATCCAGTTGAAAACTCAAAAGTTTAATCCTTTTGCAATCAGTGAACACCGCATAGCTGAGAATTACCAGGTTGTGCCAACTAACACACTCATTGGTGAGGATAAAGTTAGAGCAGGATAGTTAAAGCCAATTGCTTTAAGTATGAGTGAGGATACACCCAACCATTGTAAGAAGTTCATTAATAGTGTGTTTTTAAGAGGAGGCATTTCTGCTCATAATTCAGGCAACACATACTGCTCGGTTTGCTACTTCACTGTTTTGTAGCTTTAAATGTTTTCTAAATAACTTTTGACAGAATTTATTTTCGCCTTGAAGACAAGACACAGTCAATTTCAGCAAATACCAGTAAAGCTAAAAAAGTTGGTCTACCTTATCCTTTTGAGCTTTAAAGCTGTCTGTTGTAGAACATGATTGCTTTGGAAAACCCAGTCATTCTGGACATCTCAGAGTTAAGCTAAAGGTCTACATACTCTATGTAATGCTAAGAGCTCCAAATACACTCACAAATGATAGGAGGTTGTATTTACTCCCAACATAAAATGACAGAAATAGGAAGAGTGTTCATGAGTTATAAAAAGGAAAATCAACTAAAATCCTTGCTGACAAGTCAAATCTTTACAAATCCCTAAGATCAGAAGTTAACCATAAATCTCTGATTGGTTCAGAATTTTCTCACATACTGTATATTGTCAGCTTTACTCGCCCACCCTGCAACCTGTGTAGTGTTCTCACAAAGTCAGAGTGCAAATATAAATGCCGGTACAGGCAAACTTGCTCTAAGAGCACCTTCAAAATAGGCTATTTTAAGTGAAAGGTGGTGCACTTTCCAACTAAATGTTTGGATTTTAGGAAAACACAATAAAAATATATATATATTTTTTTTTTTACTTGATTATTTGGTTAAGAATACAAATACTCCTCATTGTCCAATTTAGGCAATATTTCTATTCATTTGTTTACTTTTAAATCTGACCAGCATTATGTGGCTTGTTTTAAAATCCACTGGCTGATAAACTTTAGGTAAATACTAATAAAGCTAAGAATTATTATAATTGTATTTTTTGTGTTTGTGAAACAATTTCACAAACTTTTATTGAAATTTCAAAGTTTTATCAGTACATCTGTGGCTGGAGGCAGAAGAGAAGATGTGTTCAAGCCTCCAAGCCAACTGTCAAAATCATACACACCACTGTAACCACAGTCAGTTCCCCATTTCACAATAACAGAGTGGGCAAATATTGACACAATATTTCTGTACCATTACAAATGTGATTATATTTGCTGTTTACTCAAGGAGACGGCAGTTAATATTAAATAGGATGTTTGACCCTTCATGTGAAACACTGTGGGAGTAACTTTAAAAAGGGTTTTAAGAAATGTACATACAGGACTGACGGAACCAACAGTACCTCAGATTGCTCTGTGCACAAAATATTGTGGTAGAAAACCAAGAAAGATCTAAAACTGGTGCTTGTGCACACGTGCATGTGCGTGTGAGTGGTAGAGTGTGTTTCTGCCGCTTGTCACCTGCAAGAGAAACAAAGACAGAGCAAGCTAAAGAAAAGAAGAACAGTAGGAGCCACCTGTATGTAAAAGCTCACCTGTCCTTTGAAAAGGAAATAAAACAAAGTTCAATGCTGAATTTGAACTGTGGCAGCTGTGGCTTTAGCCTTAGAAAAAGAAACTGAGGTGGTAGCTAAAAGAAGCACCACTTAAATAGTCAATACAGAAAAAGCACAAACATGTTCAGTTGCTTAGCTATTGTGGGCGGGCAAGTGATATAACTATTCACTGGACACAGATCAATGATCTGCAGTCTAGGATTATGTTCAGATATAGCGATAGGAATGAACACTGGGGTTCATACACATTTTTAAACACTTAGCACTTTTTCACACTCAAATTTCATGATTTTCTGAACATTCTTGACATTTACAGTACAGACCAAAAGTTTGGACACACCTTATCATTCAATGAGTTTTCTTTATTTTCATGACTATTGACATTGTAGATTCACACTGAAGGCATCAAAACTATGAATTAACACATATGGAAATATGTACTAAACAAAAAAGTGTAAAACAACTGAAAATACGCCTTATATTCTAGTTTCTTCAAAGTAGCAACCTTTAGCTGTGATTACTGCTTTGCAAACACTCTGCATTCTCTTTTTGAGCTTCAAGAGATAGTCACCTGAAATGGTTTTCACTTCACAGGTGTGAAGCCCTGGCAGGTTTTTCTACAATCTAATCTACAATTTTCAGTCATGAAAATAAAGAAAACACATTGAATGAGAAGGGTGTGTCCAAACTTTTGGTCTGTACTGTATATACAATCAATATAAAGCTGGAGGTGAGCAAAGGACAAGCAGGTTTCATTTCACACAAACCAACACAACCCAGGAACCTGAAATCTGCTGCTTCTGTTACAAAATCTTCTAAACATTCATTATTATTATGAAGTAGCTGTATTTGTGTATGATCAGAGTATGTCCTGTTTGCCACAGTGAGACTGTATCCCTTAATCAGGAGCTATGGCTACTGTTTAGTACAGGACTGAAACAGGAAAACACAACAAGGAAATGTATTTTAAAGATTTATGAAAATATGTATTTGTTCTCTTCATTTTTCAGATTGTGACTCTCAGCTCTCCGGTAGGTCAAAACTTCACACATGAAATCAGTTTTCCTACAGTTATTATTGGGACAAACTTGCTGTGATTGGATGAAAATAGAGCAGAATGAATGTTGAATTTCTATTTTTCTCAGTTTGTGGTCAGCCTACACTCAACACCAGGATTGTTGGAGGACAGGCAGCTCCTGCAGGCAGCTGGCCCTGGCAGGCCAGTCTGCAAACCTCCAGCCACTTCTGTGGAGGATCTCTGATCAACGACCAGTGGGTTCTGACTGCGGCTCACTGTGTCANACTTGTAAATATGTGAAGTTTAGATTTTGTCTTCATTTTCCTGTCAGCTCCAGCAAAGCACAAAATGTTTAAACATCTAAACTACCATGACTATTTAACATTGATATGATAATGTATGGAATAATTTAATAAAACTGTTTAATGTTCTTTAAGTGTTGCCATCTACACTGTAAAACATTTGAAGGTGGTTTAACTTGAAAGAAAGACTTATTATTAATTCACATTAACAAGAAAACTGTTTTGGTTTTAACTCAGAAATTGAAGTTCATGAACTTGATTTAACAACAAGAGACAAAATGTCTAAACATTGTTTTTTAAGTTAATTAATCTTGAATTGTGAAATTTAACTTAATGCTGTAATTTAAACCAACTAATTTTTTCACAATATGCAAGAAAAAACTACCCTCACCTAGTGAGAGAGCACACATTCCGCTATTTTATTTACTCACAATACCAAGTTACAATAATTACTTATTTCACTTTAGAATAATTTCAATCCTAGTTTCATATTGCATGAACAAAATTTCTGGTCTTATGACTTTTATTAAACATCACAATGAATTCTGCTCAGAAACATTTAGTGTGAATAGAATATTATCCTCAAGCTTTGCAAACTGTCAGTTCCATTAAAATAAACATTTGCCTTAGTATGAAAGTCAGATTGATGTAACACATTTCCATCTGACTCACTTTGCATCACATCATACAAAAACATGCTGCTAAGCATCCTGGGAAATAGTTCCCACTCCTGTCTTTTCCTTAGTGCTAACCTAAAAACTCTAATTTATTCAGTTGTAGAGGTTTGATAAAATTAATAGAAAGTTAACAACTTACTACTGTAGGTTTATCTTTCACAAACTTATTTAACTTAAGAGTAGAAGATAGTAAACACAACTAAATGTTTTACAGTGCACACATACAAACTTCACCAACAGGTGTTTCAAGTAAATCCTGAATGTTGATGTTATGAAGTTAAATGTTAATTAATTAAATGTTTTCATTTAATAGGCTAACTGGTGAGACTGTGACGGTGTATCTGGGTCGTCAGAGTCAGGAGGGATCCAACCCAAACGAAGTCTCTCGGACGGCAGCACAGATCATTTCTCACCCTAACTATGATTCTGCAACTTCCAACAATGACATTGCTCTCCTGAGGCTCTCTGCACCAGTCACTTTCACCAGTTATATATCACCAGTCTGCCTGGCCGCCTCAGGCAGCATCTTCTCCAGCGGTGTTAACTCCTGGATCACTGGCTGGGGCAACATTGGGAGTGGAGGTGGGTTGTAAACCAACAATACACAGAGAAGTGACGAGATAAACCAGGTTTTTACCACTTATAGAAGTATTATAATGTGTCTCCTCAGTCTCTCTTCCGTCTCCTCAAAACTTGATGGAGGTGGAGGTGCCAGTTGTGGGGAACTCACAGTGCAAGTCCAGCTATGGGGAGAGCGCCATTACTGACAACATGCTATGTGCCGGGTTGCCAGAGGGAGGGAAGGACTCCTGTCAGGTGATCATCTGTTCACATCAGTTTGTTACTGTCTGCAGACAGTAGTTCTCTTCTCATCTGGAAAAATGTTCTGATCTTCCAGGGGGATTCAGGAGGTCCAATGGTGAGCAAGCAGGGGAACCGCTGGATTCAATCAGGAATTGTAAGTTTTGGAGAAGGATGTGCTC
>CAEGAG010159829.1:0-11048 GCA_903067065.1 Brachyrhaphis terrabensis
TTTCTCCTGTTGTAAAGTATTTTCATGAGAGATGTAGAAAAATCTTGAGTATATTTTGGTTTAACTTTTCTCATCCACATTTGTGCTTGTCGCCCCTTGATCAAACTGAAGTTACAGTGGGTATCTTGCTACTCGTACGTATCTATTTATTGGAGGAGAAAAAACATCTCTTTACAATAGACTTTGATTATAGAAATTTTCTTTAAATTACTGTTTGTCAAAACTGGCAGGAAATTCACCCATTCCTTTCAGGTTTCAGATCAGCAGGCATTAGCAAACACTATAATGAGGGCAAAACAAGGAGAAAAGTAAAGATGGAGTAAAGATTGCTATGTTCTTATCTACTACCACAGGACTAGACATAATCTCACACTGGAGTTGTGTTCTTTATCATTTTATGGCCTCCAATATCCATGAAAACTGCGTAATATAAACTTAATGATTAAAGAATACAACAACAAATCGCACAGAGGTGTTTTTATTTCTCCCCAGGTTTGATGTTTGTACCACCAGTGGGGTTTGAACTGGCGCATACAGAGTACAGCTCAGGGGCAATGACAGTGAAGGGTTTCTTTTCAGACCCAGGTAGAGGGAGCGGCTCAGGAATGCAGCAGTGGCTCAGAAAGCAGACATCCTGATGGGCGGCAGATGTTGGAAAATATTTCAGAGCAACATGTTCACTTTAGCTGGGAAAATTTTCCAAATTCGCCAAACACTCCCAAGAACTCTCTTGTGTAAACCAAAAGCAATTTATCGCTCTGTGACAGTTAAGAACTTGTCTAGCTGACGCTGTATGGCATCTTTGTTATCTTTCCTGCAAGGGTGTTGGCAGTAAATCTTGATCAAGTGTGTTTAATAAGAGGCTGAGCAGGGCATAGCCTTTGATTGAGCTGAATGCCTCACAGGATGTACCAGCTGAGGTTTTACAGATTGCTTACATGAAAGGCTTCTGAGGTTTACCTAATCACAAAGATGTGTGGCTGCCCCCCTCGCAGCCAGGGTTTACAGTCAAAACACTTTCAGGGTGCCCTGTTTTTGCTCTGTCACTTCCTGCAGGAGAAACTTTCCGTCTTGTCTCTGAGACTTTGCCAGCTGTCGTTCTATCTGGTTATCAGGAATTCTCATAATGGACTGCGGGGCACTCAGTTATGTAATGGGATCTATAGGTTATGTGAGTGATGCTGTCTATCAACTGTAGCATTCCTTTATGGAAGGTCATCCTTCTGCATGTTCAGGGAACCAAACAACTGGGTTTATTGCCAGGACAAAACTTCAAACTGAGCACAAACGTAAAAACGAACAGTCCTGGAAACACATAGGTGCTCCTGCAATTAGATAATTCCCCAACTACCTCATACCTTAAACCCAATATGTGTTTATATGACAAAGACATTTGCGTTCAAGTTTCATCGAGAGCTACGTAATCTTGTGTGCAACCAGCAGCTAAGAGAACTGAGACAGACCATTACAACATGCTGGATACTGCTGAAGGCTGATGTCAACAATTTTACAGTCCCCTAGACTATAACCTTCAGTTAATATTTACTGTTATACAGGCAGGAGGGAACGAGGGTTGGAAGGTAGTCACAAAACACAGAGGCAGCTTCTTGTTTCATAAAGTGCCATCTGCTGGTCAAAAGTTGAAATAGCATTCTGTTTTTAAACTGCATTGTAAAACATCTTGTATCAAGTAATCAGCGTCTGTGTCTTTAAAAATTAACTTTCACTTTTTTAAACTAAAGAAATAAATAAAGAAATAAATAGGATCTACAACCGTAATTACGTAAAAAAATATCACTGATGAGCAGTTTGGAAAGGGCAAATCTGTCCTCTCCTCCCAGGCTTTGGCCTGTTTGTGACTATAGCTAGATGACTACTTATTACTGCACAAATTATTAGCTCAGACTCACTTATTGGGCATCTTAAGCTTTTGTTACTCTTGTTGTTGGCAGGCACCCCAGACAAGTCCAAGAATAAAAGATTTACTCTCTTAAAACCATAAAGGAGAACTTTTTAGTGATTTGTTTTAATTGTCAACAGGGTTAAACATTATTCATATACACTCCAGAAGCCCACTTTATCTTCCTTGTCAATAGACATAAAAGAATATCTTATGAGTATAAAGCTAAACTGATTTTGCTCCATGACTGTGAATCTGACATTTGCTTTGGTCAAATACTGACCTAAGTCTCCAAATTCTCAACATAAACTCCACCAACTAAAGAAAAGATTACATTCTGTATGAAAAACATTATCAGAGTTTTGTGTAATTGGTGAATTATAGCTCTGCAGCGAGAGGCTGGCAGCCTTTCTACTTTGTTTTGGTCTCTTTAAATGCTAAGGAGCTCCATTTTAACTCTCCTTTTGAAGTCTTGAAAGTATTGAATTCATGACCATGAATGAACCTTTAGATGTGGGTGTAGATTAGTAAAATCCCTGCACTGCCAGAGTCAATCATGCACAACTCACACTGTCAATCTCAGGCTCAGCCTTGCTTAGCCGACTTCAAAATGTTTGAATTTACATAGTGAGAGAAGAATTTAGGATTTTGGGCAATCACTGTTTTTTTTTGTTTTTTTTTCCTTTTTTCCAAGGGCAAATCTAGACAAACAAAAACCACGAGGTACCATGAGGTAGCAATACCGACTATTTTAGTCTGGTATTGCTACAAGTTAATCAACATGCAGAAGGTCTGTGTTTCTGAAACTGCTTATTTTCTCGTTCTCTTTAGGCACATATTACTTAGGTGAAGATGTCAGTCTTCAAGAAAATCAGTGACCTAGCTTTAGAGTCTAAAACAACGCTATTTGTCTTCTGCACTTACTCTACTTATATGCAAGGTTTAAGAGCCACAAGGCCACCCAGAGAGTCAATGAAACACAGTGCAGGTTTTACAGCTTTATGTGAAAAACTGCTTGGATTTGAGTGATGATTCAATATTAAGCTATCCCTGTGCACAAGATGCTTCCTCCAAATTTGACATCCTCCAGATGGTTAGACATAGTAGCTCACAAATAGATAAATCAATGAGTGGAAGGCTGTAAAACCCATTGGATCAACCTCAGTCAAAATGTCTTTCTTACTGAAAGAATCAGGATGAAAAAGCGATCTGAAGGGGAAGTGAAAATTTTTAGCCAACAAAGAGTTGTCAACAGCGATAAGAAAAAAGAAATAGGATGCATTTTGTGTATTTTTGCTTAGACTGTATGATTGACATTGGGCAATGATAATGAGCTATGTGGGCTGAAGCATAGCAGTGGCCTTTACCATATTTATTTAGAGAAAAATCTAATTCATTCAAGCAAACAAGACTAAAACGCTTTCAGATAGAATACCCATCTATGTTTGATTGTGCTCAGAATCACACCGGGATTGGGATAAACTCTGGACAGGTCACCAGCAGACTAAAGCTGTGAAACATAGAGCACAAAGGGACAAAACCCCCAAATGTACGAACAAACCACGCAAGCTTCACTCAGAAAGACCCCAGTCGAGACTTAACTCCAGGATCTTTTTTCTTTTAGGCAACAGTAGTAATCACTGTTCAGTCTTAATGTACAATGTCGGTCTTAAAATGAAAGTGTTGAAAATGTACGTAACATTTTATCTACTTCAGCAATTCCACTGAAAAAAAATTAAACTCAGACATAATATTTCACACAGACTGATATATTTCAAGCATTTATTTCTGTTACATTTGAAGATCCCACAGTGTACAATAATGGGGATAACTTGACTGATAGCTGTAAATCAGTTGGCAAAAGGAAGACAAGCATTAAAAAGTCATTAGCAAAGAAGCTGGAGGTACACAAAGTGCTGGATTCATGCATATAAATAAAAAGTTAACAGGAAGGTAAAATTGTAGTAGAAAAGCAATAAAGACTAAGGACAATTCTAGTCATTGTTTCAAGCACCACCACACACAGACCACACACAGACATATGCAGAACAAGGGCTACGACTGTCACAGTTCTTTTATTAAGCCATTCCTGGACCAGGATTTTGGTTCCCAGCACGACATGACAACTGTCCAGACTGCCAAAAGTACAAATACCTGCTGTAACGACCTAAGTATCTGACACATTTACTACATGTCCCTTAAACATCTTTCTGATTTACTTAATCTTTCTATCGTTGGCTATAATGATTTAGTTTAAACGTTGCTTCACTAAATATCCTGGGTTTGTTTGTGATAGAATTATGTTGCAGTTTACATTGAAACTTTTGTTTTTAAAGCTAACAGATGAATGTTTCTTCTGTTGCAAGGTAAAGTTCTGGTACATTACTTCTGTCTGTTTCTTTTGCACTCACCACTTTAGTTACTGCATCCAGAACAGGTGTATGGGAGGGACAGGCCCAGCATTTCCTGTTTAAATTGGTGTATGATGTTACTGATTGCATCACTGTGTACAACCAAATGGAGGGTTTTCTCTTTTGTATTGTATTGTTTATTCTCTTTAGAGTAACTTTTTTTATTATTATTATTGTTATTAATTTTAGATCAGTTATAATACAGAGAACAAAAGAGAAACCCATGCTGCCACACACATACACAAAAGAAACACGAAAAACAACTATAACAAAATACCCCACATGAATAAGAAATAAGGTGTTAGTTTCTTCCTCCAGTCCACGTCACCTCAAAAAAATAAAAATAAAAAATAAAAAAAAACAGGCAAGAATAAATAGAATAGTAAAATAAAATAATGAAATACTTAAATTTTAGGGATTAGGTAGAAAAGAGAGGGCCCCAAAGTTTCAAAAATGTGCCCGATTTGTGGTTAAATTCATGAGTCAGTTTTTCCAAAGCTAAGATGACAGATATCTGTGTAATCCACATATTTACTGTAGGGACATATGGCGAAGTCCATCGTAGCAAAATACACTTCTTAGCAAAAGATCGAAGAATTGTAAACAAAGATTTAGAATGCGCATCCAAATGGTTAGGGGTAACATTTAGAAGATAAAACATAGGGGACAAGGAGAAGCGAACACCCAAAACCTTTGAAGTTACAGAATGAATGTCTTTCCAAAAGGTCTGTAATAAATCACATGACCAGAGTAGATCGAAAAAAGTTCCTCTGTGCCTCAAACATTTAGAGCAAAGACTGGAACGGTTGGGGAACATTCTCTGGAGACGCACAGGGTATAGTAGGATCTATGGAAAAGTTTTAAATTTTGTTCGTGTATAGAAATAGAAGTGTGTTGAGGAAAGGTTCCATTGCAAATCTTGAGCCAATCTAAGGGACTGAATTTCACCTCCAGATCACGTTTCCACAACCACTTGACAGAGTCAAAGCTTGAAGGTTCAGAACCGAGTAAAGATGCATAGAACTTGGAAATCAAACCTTTGGGAGATTTGATTGAAACCAGAGTATTTTCTAAATCTGTCAATTCCCTACGGAATACACTGAACCTGAACAATGACTCCATAAAATACCGAATTTGAAGGTATTTATAAAAATCTTTTAGAGGGATGTTCCTATTGTCCCTGATTTGATTAAATGATTTAATAGAACCAGAAATCAACAGATCAGAGAAAAAAACATTTTAAGTTGAGTAGATGAGTGTAAATTATTTTAGTAACCTTATTCCTGTTTCTTTGTGACATATTTTCTAATGTTACAGACTAATGAAATGCGGGTGTGTTGCCAACTCTGTATAACACCAGTAAGAATTTGGCTACTGTGACGCTATGATGTCAGAAAAGCAAGATGGCATAGAATAAAATTTACCAGGAGGAACATTGTACGGTCTGCTGATGCTGATTTCTTATCACCTTTCTTGCCACTCTCACTATGCTACCTCACAGTTTCACTGTGTTTGATTGACAAGTAATGGTACCCAAACTCCACATGCAGTATAATCTATGGAATAATGTCCGCAATAAAACAAGACATTTTCAATAATGCAGACAAGGAGATGGCTTGTATTAAGGCAACCTTAAGGCACCTCTGATGCCTTCATACCACACCACATGAACCTGGTAATTCATGCAAGATGAGCTCAAGTAAGTACTGAGTGAGTATAAGGTCATACTATTCAGTAAGACCATATTTATCAATTAAAGACAATTGTTCTTATTATTCTAAAGCATACTCTAGTAACCACTGGGCAAAATGTGTCTTTTCTAAAATAAGACTAAGACTCTGCATAATGAGATGATGCCAACCAGAAAATTATAATATTTCTTGGAGTGACAGTAAACAATATAAGTGCTCATTATTATTTACATCAGGCTGAATGTTTTTTAAAACCTTAAAACGCTGCATGGAAATTTTCCGTTTAGTTATAAACCTTGTTCTCACACATTTACTGTGACTCTTAGTTTAAACTCACATTTGTGAAAATTGGGGATAAACCATTTTTTGGAAACTTATTTTTTTTAATGTCACCCCTACTTAACTAATCTATTGTTTAGGCCACCAAAGTACATTCATACCCTCGTAGCTGCCTTTATAGCAACCAGTTCTGCACACTGTGAAATTGTGCCCTAACCACCAAATTAAGGCAAATCAAGTGAAAACCAATTTCAGAAAGTTCAAAGCATAATTAAGTTAAACTGAGACATTATTTCCAACACTTACATAATCAAAAGACTATAAACAGCTCTAGATTACGTTTAATAGCAAACAGAAACAAAAAAAAATAGCTTTTGTGTGGTCTCATTGAGTCATTTTATGGACACAGAAAGTTAAAAGATCTGATAAAATAAAGTGTGCAGTAATTCAAGAAAGTTGTAAAAACTCTCAGAAACAGATGTACAGGCATCTCAGATGAGAATATTATGCTTTCATCAGGCTGCTGATGTATGACATCAGTTTTTAAATAGATAAAAGTCACTTTTTGCAGAAGAGTTTTGAAACTTGATGGACAACAGAATTTAAATATAATCTAATAAAGATGTTTGTGAAGAAACTTTCTCATAAATAGCAGTTGATGTTGTGAGACCTGCCAAGGTGTGGTTCAGGGCGGTCTAAAACTGTTATAGCCGGGCTATTTAAAAAAAAAAAGAAAAAACTCTTATGTTCATATATGCAAAGCCACAACCAACTTACAGTTTTTCAGCGGCTGGAGTCGACAGGCAATTCTTTCAGAAGACCAAGGTTGACTTCAAGCTGCTGCTAAACCAGCTAAATCCTTATATTTTAAAACTTCTTTCATGTATTCACCTACTTCATTCATCAAAAGGTGGACTGAGGTTTTCTAACACTTGGATATGCATTGTAGGTCTGGCTGACAGAGTAAGTTACTGTCCTGCTGAAAGGTAAACCTTTTCATAGTAAAATAAAAAAAATTTCAGCATTTACTTTGGAGATAATCTCAATTCAAATGAATAAATAACATCATTTATTATTGGTATTAACAATGTCTTGTGATAGTATTCTGTTCTACATAGCAGGGACAAAGTCAATTAAAATATACAAAATTTTATGTTTTGAAAATTCTCTCACATACCTTTGTAGACCGGATTGATCTGAAAACAAAACACAAATTCTACAAAAGGAATCCCCCAATTTTGATAACATAAGCCTATCTTTATTTCAATTTCACAGATCAATAACTAATTGAGCCACTAGGCATAATAAATATTTATTACATGGGGTACATCAGTTTGTGTTAAGGTAAATTAGCTTTCTACTCAACTTAAATGCTTAAACTTAATATAATCACTTGACTTCTTGTAAGGAGTCTATGCTCCTAGAAGTTTATTACAAGACTGTGCAGATAGAATCTCAAACACTTTCAAGAACATCAGCGAAATCAAGCACTTTCCAAACCTTGAAAACACCTTGTTGACATTCAATCACTTTCAAGAACTGCAAGCACTTGTGCAAACCTTTCTTTTCCCCAGTCTAGATCCCTTTAGTTGCTGTATTAGCTTGATCCATTTTACCTGTTCCTGGTTGATAAATGCATCCCTACAACATGATGCTGCCACTGCCATGTTTCACTGTGGATGTGGTGTCCTGGACATGCTTCATGCTTCAACACATCTGTATCAAATAGATAGTTTGGCAGACTTCTGCAAAGCTAGGTGACATTTTAAGGAGGTAATTTTGTTGTGTTAACATAAAATCTGCAGGGCACCCGCCCTTTGGGCTGGAACCGGACACTTTTAGTTTAGGTTGATGTCTTGTGGTAATTGTTTCTGTCATATGGTGTTTTCCAACCTAAGCTGTAGATCTGAGTCAGTTCACAGATGCGAGCTCAACGCCGCGACTGCAAAAGGGTGGAAAATGCATCACGTCAGGCCAGACATCAAAGAGAACCCCATCCATCGGGGATGTCGTCAAAAAGAGGTTAGCAGGGGTTTTAAAAACATGTTCATAAAAACTGCTCCTGTGACGGCCTGCAGTGACAGTCATTACTGGCAGCCTGTTGTCATAATAAGCTAACATTAGCTAAAAGAAGGTTACACAGAGGCTCCACATGCGCAAGTACATTCACACTGGGAGACACCCAGAGGTGCTAGAAAAGTGAACATGTCAACATTAACTTTTATTAGTAAATGGAAAAGGGAGCCTAATAATGTTAGCAAAGCGGAGACAGAGTTGATGCTAGGAACTTCAAAGAGCACAGAGGGTTATTTTTGGCGTCTTGTCTTAGTTTTTACTTAAAAAGAATCAGGAGGGACATGTTACCTAATGAATGGTAAGCAGAATGGAATCTCTTTAATCTTTAAAAAGGCATTTTTCTTTCTTTGAGGCTTATTAGCCCCTTCTTTCATGACAACATAACATTTCTAAGAAAATTTGATGGCTTTATATAATATTTCGTTGCTTACAAGTTGAACATGAACACATTTGGACTTCAAAACAATTACTTCAAAGAACAATTTTATTTGAGAAAACATTTTAAAACACATGGTTCTGGATCTAATAATGTACTTGTTCTTTCTTTTTAACACAGTCTGTATGAATGAGCCGAGTAAAGGCATATTTTGGTTACTTCCTGCCAAATCTGCTTGGTCACTCAGTTCAACAGCACCCTCTCTATCATCATTCCATCTGACAGCTGTCTGAAGCAGCAGCTGAGTCATTTCCAAGCTGAATGTGATGAGTCAGAACACACTCTGTTTCATTAACTGGATTCTCCTCGGTCACTGTGACTTCTGCACTTTCTCTACAAGTTGAGGCATCACCAGTAAAGTAGTTGCTTAAATACTGATCCCTGCTGCCAATTTTCTCCTCTTCATCACTGCTGTCTACAATCTCTCCTTCCTCTTGTTCTTCCTCTCCTGTGCCCCTCTTGGCCTTTTTCTGCGGCGGTGGTTCCGTTTCAGAAGTTATGTCTTGGGTTCTTGTGTGAATGTTTGCTTCCTCTGTAGCGCGAGACCCTTGTATCGGTTGTAGATCTTGGGCCCCCTCTTCCTCTTCCTCTGTCCGGTCTCCTGAAACACACCTTGTTGCAGAAATTGTTCGGGTTGATACAGGTTCAGCTGAAACGACATGAGCCAACATTTCAATAACAATGTTTTTTTATGTTAACTGGAGACAGTAGAACACATTCTTGCCTGGTCATGTGTACAGATGATCAATGATCTCCATAAGGAACATAAACATGGAGCACAACTGAAGTTTAATTAAAGGAGCAGTGCCATGCAAAATCAACTTTTTTGAGCTTTACAAAAAAGTAAAGTAAAGTATGTTGGAATACTATTCCCTCATCAAAAACATACCTGGAGTTTTGCCTTGATTCTTTCATTCATATTTGAGAAATCCTTTCCTCTCCCATAGCAACTATGCAGATGTCCAAAATGCCTGCTTGGACCTAGCACCACCTTCAAGGTGCAGCTGCTCCCTTGAGCTGCAGTTTCCAAGCTACTGAGCTTCTGCTTCACAGAGAACCTCATTCCACTCCTTCAGACTAGCCAGCAGCAATTAGCAAACACCTTTGTGGAACTGATAATCTGCTGAGCTCATTATACAAGCTACTTCTCAGTGCAACGCTGGTAAAAATGTTGCTAAAGGATTAATACAGAAGCCATGTTGTGATGACTTCCTGGAGGCGGAGTTTCAGAAAGAGCAGGCGTTTTTAAAGCAACAGACGCCCAATTTCAAGGTGTTGAATCAGGAAGTAAAATGTATTTTAAGTCATATTTGGCATATATAGCATTTTTATAACAACTAAAAGTAACAGTTATTTGACTATGCTGTAAAATGACACTATGTGCCTGTAAAATATGCAATACTACCCCTTTAACAGAATGCATTAATAAAAAAAATAAGTAGAATGAATAGTTTTAAAATAACACAATTAGAGGTATACTGATTGCAGTTTTCTTGCTGATCACTGATCTTTAATCAGCCAATTTTGTTTTTTGTTTAAAAAGTTGCTAAATAAACCAAAAAAGTGTCAAAGTTAGCAACTACTGTTAACCTCTCATGTGAAGTCGTGGGTCGGAGGGCGGGTTTGTCAGTCAGCCGTCACCCACAGCAGAACAAAATGGGATTATTAGACATTTGTGGAAGTAGGTATAAGATCAGTTGATAATTACTTATTAGTTAATTTGGGATCAATAAAGTATTTTTTAATTAAATTTAAGTTGGCCGATTGTTGATCTCCCAAAATTGAAAAACTTGGATCCAATTTATTGGTGCACCACAATGTCATTGCGTTCGGGTCACAATGAAATCTCACTTGTGCTTAATTGCCAGTGCAAAAGGGCATCAACAGTGGATAAGATCTAGTTATTCTGAAAAGGCAAACTTTCTCATACAGAATATAAAATTTACTTTCTGTGGCAAAATTGGCTGTTCTAAGTGTTTGCTATTTCACTAGCATAATTTGGTTTGGCAAAGTTTATTGCACTCTGTTGAAGAGATCAACAATTTATCACTTCCTGTTTTGTGGATAACCAACAAAATGCTTGGACTTAATGAAGTATCGCAACTCTCGAGTAAAGTTTCTGTATTCTCTACCCAGTGAATGAAAAATAAACATGTTTTACCCAACAAAAAAAATGTTTGGTGAATTTTTAACCAAAGATTCAACAGACACACACCTTTGTTAGTTTCATAAGTTTTTTGATGAAAGAAACTGAT
>CAEGAG010159854.1:0-72717 GCA_903067065.1 Brachyrhaphis terrabensis
CAGCTAAATGCTGTTGAAATGCTGTTTAAATGTCTCTCTCAAAAAAAGTCTGAATTGTATATTACTACCCCATATGATAATTTTCTCCAAATATCAGATTTTTTCCTGCAACTACAACTTAATTTGAGCCTGAGAGGGTTAACATATGCTGCTTAGTTTATTGTGCACATGTAGATATTGGTAGTTGCAATGTAGTACTCAAACTCTTAAAAAAGAATAAGGAGAGACTCCTTTCTTGATCAAAATGTGTAGCTTTTTGAGCTGGGACCCGACGGAGGCGACCATGAGACTGACGGAGATCTGCTAGCTGAGACCGATGTTCTGGCTTATGACTGTGCTGCCAGGTACGAATGACGTTTCCTTGCTTCTTTTGTTTTTTTCCCCCTTAGTAAATTAGGTTCCCCTTAATGTCCTTTGCTTTTTTTGTGATCTGCCTTCTTGCTTGGCTTAAATTGACGTTTCTTTTTGTTTCCAGGGAGAAATACGCCATGATGTTTGACGAGCCGGTGCTGCTGCAGCTGGGCTGGTGGTACGTGGCGTGGGCCAGAGTCTCTGGCCCTAGCAGCGACTGCGGTTCCCACGGACAGGCAACCATCACAACTGACGATAGGTGAAACATTATTGCATTTAAGCTAATAAATATTTTTATTAGTGTATAATAAAAATATTAGTGTATCAAATGTATGTTTTTTTTTTTTTTTTTTGGTTGCTTTTTTTAGTGTTGTCTTCCAGTTTAAAAGCTCCAAGAAATCCAACAACGGTACAGATGTTAATGCGGGTCAGATACCTCAGCTACTTTACAGGCAAGCAGAGTTACATTTCTACATTCTGTTGAAAGTTAATTAAGTATTGAAATGCCTGGAAAAAATATTCAAATATTTTGTATTTTTCCACATTTTGTTTGAAAAAAGTATTCATTTGCTTTGTATATTTCCACTTTTTGTCATGCTTTAATCACAAACATAGTCCAACACAAAGTAAAACATAATTGTGAAGTAGGTGGAAAATCTGAAAAGTGTGGTGTGCATTTAGAGACTGAAAGCATTGCCCATTATTGCCATCATTGCCCTGTATTTAGCTCTCTCAATGTTTCTAGCAATAGTGACAATTCTATCTTTCTCTGCTAAAGTAATGCATCCCCACAGAATCATGCTGCCGCCACCATAATGTACTCAAAGTGTTACTTTTCCACCACACAATGTTTTGCATGCAGACCAACATGTACAATTTAGGCTTTATTATTTTCATGGCTCTGTGTCTGCCTGTAGGTTTGTTTCAAATTTCAAATTCAAATCAAGTTTTTTATATTGCACATTTAAGAGCAACTGGGTAAATATAATAAAGAAATGGGTTAATAATTTTTATGTTTAATATTAGGCTTCCATCCCATGATGGCAACGCATCTAAAGGAAAACAGCAAACCAGTGAACCAGTTCATATCCTGAAACGGTCATTTGCTCGGACGGTCTCGGTGGTGAGCTTTTTTTTTTTTTATTAGTGTTTTGGGGTTTTTTGCCACTGCTTTTCACTACCACTTTGCTTGTAGGAGTGTTTTGAGTCTCTGCTGAGTGTTCTTCACTGGAGCTGGACCACCCTGGTTTTGGGAGTGGAGGAGCTTCGAGGGCTGAAGGGTTTCCAATACACAGCAACACTGCTGGACCTGGAGAGACTCCGCTTTGTTGGCACTTGCTGCCTCCGCTTGCTCAGGGTTTACATCTGTGAGATATTCCCCATTGCAGGTAGGAACGCCTGTAGAGTCTGGAAAATTCTGTTGTTTAATCTAAGTGTTTTTCAGGTCTAGATAAAACCAGAGTACAGAAAAATATTTTTTCACACTTTATTTTCTTTCTCAAATTCATTCATCCATTACATGTTCTTGGTTCCTATGTATAGTCTTGAGCACAGGTGTCAAACTCCAGTCCTCAAGGGCCACTGCCCTAAACTTTTAGATGCGCCTCTGCTACACCATACCTGAATAGAATAATTAGGTCTTTAGCAAGGCTTTGGAGAACTTATCTATACAAGGAGGACGTAATTAAGCCATTTCATTCCAGTGTTTTGTACCTGTGGCACATCTAAAAACTGCAGGACAGCGACCCTTGAGGACTGGAGTTTGATACTCCTGATCTTGAGTTTTGTGCTCGAATGTCCAGAATTGCATAAAACCTGTTGAACAAATCTAGAAAAAAAAATGCTTGCATAATAAGTATAAAATATTTTAATTGACAAATAGTAGGAACCTTGTATATTTAAAGACTTAGCACTGAAGAAAATATATACTATAAGTTCCTCATTAACTTCCGTACTCTTGCTTTAAAATAGGGCTAAAAAGATTTGACAACAAAATGTTCAAAACACATATACTTGGAATAAAAAATGTTGACATTTCTTTGCAACACAGAAGCTACTTAATCCGATCAATCAAATAAAAAATTAATCCGATTGATTTAGTAATCGATTGATTGTTAAATTGAGCACACATACTCAAAAAAAGTCTTTTGGTGAAAAACATTTACATATTCAGAGTAGTAATTAAGCCAAAACTGTACAAAGCTATATACTCAAGTAGTATAGTTTCAGCTTCACCTGGTTCAGATTTACAAAAGGAATGTTACGGTATTGTATTTTAGGCAGTAAAATGTTTTTCTTATTTAAAAAAAAAAATTATTTGAATCTTTTAACGTACTTTTAATATTGTATAAAAAAAGGCCTAAATGGTTAAATGAGAAATCTGTAGAATGTGCATATTTTTAATCAACAAATCATCAGAATAATTGTAAGATTAATTGATTACTAAGATAATCGTTAACCTCGACCGTAAAAGAAACCAGTGTGTAATTATTAATGTGATTTTTCCTATATGCAGGTATTCTTACAGAAAATAATAAAATAAACACCACTTGTATTCATTACAAGAATAATAATGCTCTATTCTGTCTTTGATTTACAGCCAGCACCAAAGCTGTGGTGGAGGAGTCCAGCAAGCTGGCCGAGTGTGTGGGAAAGACGCGCAGCCTGCTGAAGAAGATCCTGTCAGAAGGCATGGATAACTGCCTGACTAAACTGGATAATGACCCTCAGGGCTACCTGTCTCAGCCTCTTACCTTGCTGGAAGCTGTGCTGCAGGAGTGCCACAACACATTCACCGCTTGCTTTCACTCCTTCTACCCAACTCCAGCTCTGCAGTGGGCTTGTCTTTGTGATCTGCTCAACTGCCTAGACCAGGTAGGAGGATTTCATTCTTCCAGAAGCTAAAATTACCTTCACTGTGAGGAAAAAAAAAATAATTCTCTCTCATTGTAATCCAGGACATTGCTGAGGCAAATTTTCGCACATCCAGCAGCCGTTTGCTGGCAGCTGTAATGTCAGCTCTTTGTAACACTTCAGTCAAGCTGACATCCATCTTACCCATTGCATACGATGGAGAAGTGCTGTTGCGTTCATTAGTGAAGCAAGTCAGCACGGAGAATGACTCTGCCCTTGCTCATCGCTTCCCCCTACTGGTGGCCCATATGGAGAAACTAAGCCATGTAAGTTTTGACAGCAGTGATATTCACCCTGTGAATAGATTTTCTTGAATCTTATGTAATCGTTTCTATGGAATTTGCTTTTATCATTTAAAATCTTTGGATAAGTATGGAAAGACGAAAACCAACTAGAGAGAAATGTTTACTCAATTGTATGGAAATTACATATATTCTGGTCTTTTTTATTTTTTTACAATTCGCGAATTCAATTTTGTCACAGTCACTAATAGGAAACCCAGTGATATACATGCTCATTCAAAAATCACCTAAGGCCGTTTCACCTGTTTTGGGTTTTTCAATTGGACTCATGGATACCAAGAAATTGATACCAAAAAAAGGAATTAAAACAGCTACATATCCCAGCAACCCCAGGTTATGAACTCGGCTTTTAAAAAAAAAAAATCTGTATTTTGTAGTCGACTTATCCATTACACCAAATCATAGATTTGAATTTTCTATACTAAATCAGGAGCCAACTTGATTAATTTAATTTGTATAGTTTCACGATTTCCGGGACATAAAGATAATAAAGTAAAAAAAAATTAAAATAGATCAAAATCTTGACATTTTTATCTAGAGAAGTATGAAGTTTTCAAATGGAAAGAAAAGTTTGTTTTAACTAATTTATATCAGCATTTAAGAAAATTCCTATGTGTAACGTGGCTTTCTGTTTCAGACTGAAGAGAACCTGATGGGTATGACCAGTTTCCGAGAAGTGCTGGAGAAGATGCTGGTGATCGTGGTGCTGCCGGTGAGGAAGACTCTGAGGAAGGAAGTCGAGCTGTTCTCCCCTCACCTGGTCTCCAACACCTGCGGGCTGCTGGCTTCCATCGTCTCTGAGCTGACCGCGTCCGCCATGGGCTCTGAGGTAGCTTCACATTCACTTCACTTCACTGAGAGCAACAAAACACAAACAACAGGAGCGTTTGCCTCGAGGCTTAGGTTTGGCAAACACCTCACCATTATCACGAGCTTTATGTTCACTCAGTGACCTTTTTTTTTTTTTTTTCTTTTGAGAGCATATACACAAAAGCAATCTTTAGTACTTAACGTAACTTTGATATTTATGCTTTTTGCATTTTCATTTCATGTTTCTGTCTCTTTTAGTTTATCAAATGACCTGGATCTCCTTCCTCGTTATTTAATCAAATGTCACACCCAGACCTTTTCTTCCCTCTGCTTATTAGCGATCTGTTGCATTTAATTTCATTTAAACTGTCACCAAACTAGCATGTGACAGTAACGGACACTTTGTCCTTCATGTTCTTAAAAAAACGGCAACAAACTGAAGAAGGGCAGGGGATGGAGGGGCATTCTGCTGTCCTTTGTGTTTTGATGAGTCATTAGATAGGAGTGGCCAAATGTTTGTCAGCCTTTCTTGCAAGCACACTCCCTATTATTATCATCAGTCGCTGCATTCAGGAATCCTGTTGCCATAGCAATGTCACTTGACAGCAGCCACCCCACAGCAATGTTCTTCTCCTCAGTCTGTTGTCAGGGAAACAACTTTTTCCTCTCCAGTGTACCCGATTAGGTATCTCAGTAGTTGTCTTGTCCTTAACTCTCATCAGAGTGGAAGAAATAGCAACTTTATTTTTTTATAATCATTAGGAGATAAAGTTTATTTGATAGTATATTTTCATAGTTTTCTGTAATCCTGTCATTTGGAATCAGAGATTTCTTGTTGGTTCCTGGTTTTAATTACTGTACAGGCTTAACCTGCTAAAACAGTTTTAGCTAAATCCAATTTCTCTATAGTAGTTATAATTAAGAGCATTCCTTTTTAGCCTTTCTGCCATAAACCACCATTATTTATTTTAGTAGCACAAGAGATCTCACTGTCTGTGGTCTGTGAGAGTTGTTGTTGTAAAATCATAATTCACTTTTATCTTAAAACAAAGACAAAATAACTGAGTTGATATTTTGAACTCAATTGGCATCTCATATTGGTTATCACCCATAATGGCAAGATGTATTGGATATAGGTACCAAATCTTTTTGTATCAGTTCATCCCTGGTTGTATATTGTATTTATTTCTTTAATATTCGACCTGATCCATGTCACTTATTATATACATTTTTGCCTTGCTATAACCATTGTCGCTAATTTCTCAACAAACTTAAACTGCTGGATACATGTCTTAGTATGTGCTTCTTTTATTAGGTTGATGGACTGAACTCGCTCCACTCTGTGAAAGCATCTCCAAACCGCTTCACCAAAACAAGCCAAGGTCGCAGCTGGAACACAGGCAACGGCTCCCCGGACGCCATCTGTCTGACAGTGGACAAGCCGGGCGTCGTGTTGGTCGGGGTCTGCGTCTACGGAGGAGGGGGCATCCATGAGTACGAGCTGGAGGTGCTGGCTGATGACGTAAGTGCTCATAAATCTTTTCTGCCTAGATTAGCTTTTCATAACTCTTAGCTGTGTTGTTGCTTGGCCAGTTTTCAAAAAAATACATATATATTTCCAACTTTCATATACGTGTCCTTCAGGCACAGACGGAACACCCTGGCGACTCAGCACATTCTCACAGGTGGACGTCTTTAGAGCTGGTGAAGGGCACCTACAGCACTGATGACTCTCCCAGTGATATTGCGGAGATCCGCCTGGACAAGGCAGTGCCACTAAAGGTACGTGATCATTCTGGAACAGGCCGTTTAGGGATTTCTGTAAAGCTTCAAAGATCTGCAACCGAGTGTTAAAGTGTAAATTATTTTCTGCTGTAGGAAGGGGTGAAATACGCTGTTCGGTTGCGTAACTACGGCAGCAGGACAGCCAATGGGGATGGAGGTATGACAACCGTGCAGTGCTCAGACGGCGTTTCCTTCACCTTCAGCACTTGCAGCTTGAGTAGCAATGGAACCAATCAGACCAGGGGTCAGATCCCTCAGATTCTCTACTACAGGTAAACACAGAGCCAATCTATTCTTATATATCGTTTATAAGGTTTCTTTTTATTTAGCATGTTTGTTTAATAACTGAAGGAGTGAATACGATGGAGACCTCCAGTCTCAGCTGCTCAGCAAAGCCAACGAGGAGGACAAGAACTGTAGCAGAGCTCTGTCTGTGGTTAGTGCTGTGGTCAGAGCTGCAAAGGACCTTCTCCACAGGGCTTTTGCAGTTGATGGTAAGTGCAAAAGCTAATATGATGGAGAAACTTTGGAGCAGAAGACATGCATTCAGATTTATTACAGCAGTTGTCCTTTCTTCTTTGCAGCTGATGATATTCCAGAGCTGTTAAGTTCTTCCAGCCTCTTCTCCATGCTGCTGCCACTCATTCTGGCCTACATTGGACCTGTTGCTGCCTCTGTGCCAAAGGTAGAAGCTACAAGCTTTGAGCAGTGCTACCAAAAAATCCTTTAATTGATATCATGAGGTGTAATGTCACTTCTTCCTTTTACAGGCTGCTGTTGAGGTCTTTGGCCTAGTTCAAGAGCTGCTACCCGCCGTTTCTGCCCTCAACCAAAAATACGCCCCGCCTTCCTTTAACCCCAACCAATCCACTGACAGCACTACCGGCAACCAGCCTGAGATCGGCCTGTCGGCTTGCACCACTTCCAACCACTACTCTGTGATCGAGAGCGACCACCCTTACAAGCAAGCTGGGGTCACACAATATAGGGTACTTCATCTTTTAACCATACCAATAAATCATCAAAACATGCAGCGAGGTGTTTAAATTGTTATTTCTGCTCTCAGGTCTCCTTCCCAGACTGCGTTCGGTGGACCACCATAGAGTTTGATCCGCAGTGCGGAACTGCGCAGCCGGAGGACGCCCTTCGGCTGCTCATCCCCAGCCGCACGCTCCACCTGTCAAACCTGGGTGGGAAGCCTTTGATCCACGACACCATCAACACGTGGACTGAACTTAGGAAGTTCTCAGGCTCCACTGGCTGGCCCACCACCGTGCTGGTGCTTCCAGGTGAGATTATTGCATCTGGGAAAATCAGTTCTGCATTTCTTTTCTTTCTTGTTAACTTCTTCTCACTCCTTTTAGTATACTTTTGTCTTTTCTTCCTGATGTTCATTCTCCCTTACTTTCTTGTGTCTTGCTTCCATGTTTCCCCAGACACCATATCTCTTATTCTGGTAGCTTATGCAAACACTGTCTGCTGTTCCTACAAGGTTAGATAAATGATGAACACAGTGTTACTACTTTGTCAATACTAATCTAACAGGACAGCAGCTATTAGCCTCAGGTCTGTGTGACACTGCTGATGTCCGAACTCAGGAGGGTTGCCACAATCGTGCTGTGAGGATTTAAATACAATCCTGAAATAGTCAATTATGTTGTGATGTCAAGTATCAGAAAGGACAGGACAAAATATTATAGGAGGCAGGAAACATACATGCTTTCTTGGCACAGTTTAATAATAGTATTGCCAGCATTTTAAACAAAGAATGTGGTAGAAAAATGAATCACTGTCATGCTAAAGACAGTAGTTCAGTAGTATGTTTTTCATCTATCAGTCAATGAGTGTTCTTAGCTGTAAATGAGATTATTATACAGCCTTTGTCACAGACATCTTGCTGAACATATAAATCTCTTAATCAATTTCAACGCCTTCTCTCTTCAGGAAACGAAGTTCTCTTTTCACTGGAAACGGCCTCAGATTACGTGAAAGACGAGAAAGCTTGCTTCTACGGCTTTAAGTGTGTGGCTATCGGATATGAATTCAATCCCGGTCCCGATGAGGTAAAGACACAAAGTTTCATTTAAAAAATTCTACAAGTGATTCAGTGAAAAAAAAACACGCAGCAACAGGATGACACACAGTTTAACTTTAAAATTAAAATGAGAGTGGCAAAAAAGAAAACGCACATGTTAGCATTTTACGTGTTTTAAGTGCATGCATCACTTAAATATTTGCAAAAACTGTTTGTGACACATTATGAACTGCAGTTTTGTTTCTGGTATTCCAGCTCAACCAATTAATAATTTTCAGTTTCATAAAAAAATTCTATTTTCCTTTTTTTTTCTCTCCACTCTGTGCTTAAAATGTTCTGCAATCTGGTCCACTGCAAGTCTGAACACTGGTTGGATGTTGTGGCTTGTTGACAACGTTCTGTTAGGTGATTGTGAACTCTCATCCAATTGTTTTTGGGCTTTCAGGGTATAATCCAGTTAGAGAAAGAGCTGGCGTTCCTGGGCAGCGTGTGTGCTGCAGCTTTAATGAAGAAAGATTTAGCCCTCCCTATTGGTATGAAAAACCGAGCATAATGGATTTTTCTTGTCCCATATGACTATTTTTAATTTATCGGTTTTTCTATTTTTAAGTATCAATCTATGTTTTATCCTGTTTCTAATTTAGGAAACGAGTTGGAGGAAGATCTTGAGATTCTTGAGGAAGCCTCCCTTCAGGTATGTTAGCTGTAGAATGAATCCTGAGGGGTGTTAAATGTAAAATTATACATTTCTTAAGCACTTAAATTTTTTTTACCTCACATTCCTAGGTGTGTAAGGCCCACTCAGGGATTCTGGGGAAAGGTCTGGCCCTCTCTCATTCTCCTACCATACTGGAGGCCCTTGAGGGCAATCTACCCCTCCACATCCAAACAAACGAGCACTCTTTTCTGGAGGACTTTATCACCTGTGTATCAAACTCAAGCGGAGGGCGACTAGCCAGGTGTGTAGCTGCGCTTTGATGCTGACAAATCCACTCAAGTCATTTTATTGCCATTGCACTGTTTTACTGAAATCAAAAACACACTAGAGTGAGAACAAAAAGATCGTAGGAGAACAGAAAACAGAACAAATATATGAAACAAGAGCCCTCTAATGCCATTTTTAGCTTTCCTCACTATGCTGCAGGGCCCAAAGCACCTCCTGAGAGCAAAGCAAAACTTATATTGCACTACAAATCTGAAACAAACTTCTGGAAAACTACAAAACAGCTGAAATAGTTGAGTTCTTTTAAATCAAGGCTAAAAATCCACCTGTTTAGAATTGACTTTGATTAGTACTAACCGAAACATTGATTAACATATTTGATGTGTTTTGATCATTTTGATGATGGCATTTGACAAAATGTAATGTTTCTTGCTTGTGTCATAATTGATATTTTTATGATGTAAGTCACTTGTTGCTGAAATGTGCTGTGCAGATAAACTTGACTTACATTCTTTCAACGTTTTGCTCTGTCCAGATGGCTGCAGCCTGACTCTTATGCAGATCCTCAAAAGACCTCTCTGATCCTGAACAAAGATGATATCCGCTGTGGATGGCCAGCCACTGTGGTCGTACAGACTAAGGATCAGTATGGGGATGTGGTTCATGTTCCCAACATGAAGGTAAGGATATGCATTTTTTTTTTATTTCCTCCTTTTGGGAAAATTTTAGTGGCTTATAAATGTGTAATACTGTTATTTTGCCAGTTAGACTCAACTTTTATCTTCTTTATCTGTAGGTGGAGGTAAAGGCTGTTCCAGTTTCCCAGAAGAAGTCGGTTCAAACAGACAATATGAAGAAGCTGCAGAGGCTTCCTGGAAGCTCCTCTCCTTCATCCTCCGGCCCTGACCTCACCTTTGGAGGTCTGCCAACTCCTAAGCTGGAAGCCACCTATGAGCCGGTCATAGTGAAAGAAGCTCGATACATTGCCATTACTATGATGAAGGTCAGCATGACTCACTCACGCTCCATTTATATTTTCATTTCGTAAAAAAGGGTTGTGGATTGTAGAAGGAAGGGATCTGATTGCTTATCAGTTAGGTGAGGTTCCATATGTATGTTTTGTTTTCTGAATTGATTTAGCGTGTCCCCTGCTTTTTTAATCAGCAGGTAAGGCTTTCTAAAGATCAGTGATTAGTCAGAAAACTGCAATCGGTCCATCCCTTGTATAAAACTACACCTAGTTGACCACTTTCTTTCTATCTGCACACCTCAAAATAAAGAAGTGTGCCAATCCCACATTTTTTTTACAAAATCTATTCAAGATAGGGAACACTTTTAAAGGAAAAAATTGTGTAATTACGGCATATTCTTGGTTTCAAAAACTGCCAACATTTCTAACTCCAGTTGTTTCCATGACTTACTGTTCATTGTGGCAATCTCAATTAAAAACTTTGTCCTTTCTAGACTCTTCTCAAACCTTTGGCTCGTGCTAACTGAATTTCCTTCGCTCATTAAAGACTTTCATATCACAGAAAAGTATTGTTATCCCATCCTGTTGTTTTCTGGGTGATGTGTCCCGGGATCTAAAAAAAAAAAAAAAGTAGAAAAAAGAACAGCAATAGTTTAGTTTTCAACTGGCCAATTACCGAGTAGTAATTGGCCAGATGATAGAGTAAAATGATCATCATAACTACGTGAGGAAATAACATTTAATACAAAGATTACAGAAAAAAGTTTGTTACCTTCAAACTCATTTTCTACATTTAGGTGTATGAAAACTACTCTTTTGAGGAGCTGCGTTTTGCTTCTCCCACGCCAAAGAGGTAAGCAACAGCATGCAGACCACACTTTCCACTGAGTTGCAGCGCTCTCACTGATTCTTCCCTCAACAGACCCAGTGAGAACATGCTCATCCGTGCCAACACCGACGGGACCTACAGCGCTAACTGGACCCCAGGAGCTGTCGGCCTCTATACAATCCATGTCACCATCGATGGCATTGAAATAGGTATTCCCCCCCCGTCACTGCCAGCAGTTGGTGTAACTTTGAGCATATTCTGTGAACGCTTGGATTAACATCTGTGCAGTGTGTGTGCCTGAGTTCTGAATTTTTTTTCATTTAAGATGCTGGGCTGGAGGTAGAAGTCAAAGATCCTCCAAAAGGGATGATACCACCTGGAACTCAGATGGTGAAGCAAAAGGCTGAACCTCAGCCAAGCAAGGTGATTTTTAATTTTCAAATAAAATGTTTTGGAGCATCTAAAACAAGAATTATTTTTTTTTTTCAATCCATTGTCTTACACCTGCTTATCCCAGCGGTCACTGGACGATAGGCGGGGTACACCCTGGACTGGTTGCTTGTCCATTACTGGGCAACACAAAGATTGCTGACGATAACCCTAAACCCAATTACCTAAGGGCAATTTAGAGTTATCAATTAAGTTACAGTCTTGTTTTTGGAGGAACCTGGAGTGCCTATGATGCATAGGGAAGACATGCAAAAACATGTCTGAAGAGTTCATATTTAGATTGGATTACTCTGTCCCAACAGTGTTTTAACAAATGTATTGACATATTCAGGATTTAAGTTATAACTAAAATTTTCTGTATTAAGTACCTTTTGATTTGAGTCTGTTTAACTCAAAAAGTGCGTTTTAATGTATAGCAACTCTTATCTAGCCCATTTTGAATTCCAGAGTAAACAAAAATCCCCATTTATATCTAGTAAGGAAAAAGAAGAGACAAGTTTGATTTGAATCTTAAAAAAGAAACCCCAAATGATTTGTAGCATGTTGTCAGAGAAAATTCATAATCAAGGCCTGAAAGTGAGTTTGTTTGTTGTTGATACTGAGGGATAAGTAGCCATTTAAGCTTACAGGCGGGAAAGATCTTAAAGAATATGCCATCAACTAATAAGATCCAATTTGATTTCATCATCATTTTGTGAAACGGATTTAAGTTGTTTGAAAGTCATAATGGGGAAACAAGCAACAATGTGTGGTGTTTGGTTTTGTTAAAAAAAATAAATAAATAAAATAAACAAGCTTTGGAACTTGTGTTCCATAAAAGCGAGTTTAAAGAAGCACCGACTCGTCCTACTGAAAATCCACCTCCTAATATTCCATCATCTTCTGCTGTGATGATGCATATAATGCAAAGCAGGCTCTGTATGGGGACAAATTGCATGTGAACTCCCACCATCAGTGCCTCCCTTGACATTTCTTTCCTTCTGATGCACCTCTTGTTGTTACTTTCTTTCTATTCTTTGCTTCCGCTGATCTTGATCTCCATCTCCCTTCTGACTCTATCAGGTCCGCAAATTTGTGTCCAAGGACAGCGCAGGCCTGCGTGTCCGTAGTCACCCCTCCTTGCAGAGTGAACAGATAGGCATAGTGCACGTCAATGGCACCATCACTTTTATTGACGAGGTAACTCAATGAAAACCAAAAAAAAAGGATGATAGACATAGAAGCTGGACTACTTTGATCCAAGCTTTTCTTCTTTAAATCAAGAAATTCAGATTAGAAAATGAGACAAATAATGTAAAGTTTAAAGACGTTGTCTGTAATTTTGGTATATTTAACAAAACCATTTCTCTATAACAATTACTGCTTTTTATAACTTTGATGTTCTTCTTTTAAGTTGCTTCATTTCATCTTGCAAGACACTCTGAGGCCACATGAAAGATTCTGGTGCTTTTTCTAATACTTAAAGTAAATTTGTTAGCTCTCTACATATTCTAGAGTCGATTTCTACTGATTTCCCTGATTTGCTTCTCATCGTAACGGCAAAAAAAAACTTTCCTGCAGCCTCAGTGATGTCAGATGTTTGTGATCTGGGTGATTCCCCTTCTGTCTCCTTTAGTAACAAGCCGGCATGGCTGTGCTCTGCTCTGTTGCTTGTTTTCCCCCTTAGATCCACAATGATGATGGAATATGGCTCAGGCTCAATGATGAAACAGTAAAGAAGTATGTTCCCAACATGAATGGTTACACAGAAGCCTGGTGCCTCTCTTTTAATCAGCACCTGGGCAGGAACCTACTGGTCCCAGCTGACGTAAGTAGAAGGCGGCCTGCTTGAGTAGCTTTCACCCAGTCTGACAATGACAGGCTCATGCACTGTTGGTTTGGGAAGGATATCGTCTATGTTGTATAGCAATGGTGTGCTTACATGTCCTGGTAGCATGGTAAGCGGTCAGTTAAAAGGGCAGCTCTCGGGGTGTTTTTGTGCATGATGCGGTGTCCTGTAACATTATTCATACCTCTTGAACGCTGTGTCACGTTACAACCACAAACTTCCATGCATCTCAAGTGACAGACAAATAAAAGTTCAGTTGAATAAAAATGATAAAGTCAGAAAAATGTGTTGCTTTTTTGCACTCAGCCTCCACCAGTCAATATTGTGTAGAAATAGATTTCACTTCAGCTACAGTTGCCAACCTTTTGGGTAGAATCTGTCATGTCTCTTCCAGCTTTGCAGATCTAAATCTTTGCCTGTTCTCCTTTCCTCAGTCTCAGATTGGATGGAGAATATCTGGGAACATCAGTTTTTCCAACTTGTCTCAGATTCTCCGTTGTGTTTGGACTTTAATTGGGAGATTTAACGATGGCTGAAACAATTAATCTGATAAATCATGATGAATCAATTTTTTAAATTACACTTAACAAATTTAGGGCTAGGGTTTGATAGGGTTTAGGGTTTGAATAATTAAGTGGAGAATACAGACTCAAAAAAAAAGGCCAGTAGCTGAAAGAACAACATATTTTGAGCAATAATTAAAACAAGACTGTACAAAACATATATACATTTTACAATAAAGATAAAAAATAACTCCTCTGTCGGTAAATGTGCTCTACCCAGTACTCAAGCGACATAGATTTAGCTTCGTAAAAAAACAATAATAATAATTATCCTATTTAGCATCTTTTGGTATCAAATAATTAATCGGAAAATCCAAAAAATAATCACGAGTTCGAAACGACGATCCATTGATGTGAAGTCTAGCAGAAAAAGCTGAGCTTTTCACATGTTGATGTTAGAAGTATTTTTTAGCTGCAGCTGCATCCTTTGCTACAAGTGGAATCATATGTTATTGCATTTTAGGCAATAAAATGTTTATCTTCTTGTATAAGAAAGGAATTGAATTATAAATGTTTTTAATATATGTCTAATATTAAAAAAAAAAAAAAAGGTTTCACGATGAAGCTGGATTTATGAACACAGTTTGTTGCGATTTAGTAAAGTGAGCTGAATGCAAATGCATGCCACATGCATTTTGGTAAGTCCAAAAAGCTATGAAAATTGTTTTACATTTTCATTAGTAAAACAAGTTTGAACAGCACGTTACAATCACTTCCCAGTTACTTGCTACTCTGTGTTGCGCCCTCACGTAAAATCCCAAGAAAATATATTGACTTCTGTGGCT
Source organism: Brachyrhaphis terrabensis (assembly GCA_903067065.1). NCBI lineage: Eukaryota > Metazoa > Chordata > Actinopteri > Cyprinodontiformes > Poeciliidae > Brachyrhaphis > Brachyrhaphis terrabensis. The sequence goes on from CAEGAG010159854.1 coordinate 14,565, forward strand.
GCAATGTGACAAAAATATGAAAAGAATTCAAGAGGAATGAATATTTGCTCAGGGAACCGTATAACTGAGAAAGACCGGAGTATGAAACTTTCACTAACACTGCAAAGGAAAAGCTGCTAATCAGTGTGCATGTGTTCACTCATGTCTCATTCTGTGTTTAGCTGAACACCTTAAAGAAACACTTGATTTGTAGTATCCACTTTGTTTTGTGCATTAGTGAGAATCCCAATGCAGCGATTGATTCACAAGGAGAAAGAGAAACAATTAAATGTGGTCCAGGCTTATTCTGTAGTGAAGGGTGTTTTAGTTGGTGTATCTGACTTGCAAACTGTCTTTCTTAAGGGTATGCACTTTTTTTTTCTTGGAATTTGCTTATTACATAGATAGCATTTTCTTCTTAAAAACAAGGTCAATATTACAACGGTTCTCCTTTTTAGCTATAAATTAATCAATGGTCCATAAAATGAATATGTGTAACATTTTAACTTTACTGCATTACAACTCCTCTTCTGCATTGGGATGTTTTAGTTGCTAGGAGTGAAAGGTCTCTGTCTGAACAGCATGGCACACTACATCATCCAAGTGGGGAATTTTTTTGGAAGTCTCCTATTTATCTGTATTTTATTGTATTTTTTGGGGAAAGAAATCTCCCAAAGTGTTTGCAGGGAACTTCTGTTATTGCATTGAGTATGTAAACATTTTAGGCCCTTTTATTGGTGACGCACACGATCCCACCTATTTGACATCTGCCCAAATCTAACCGACATTCTTCTTTTCTTCAAATAAACCTCTTAAAACAGTAAAGCCAGAATGCCCAGGGCTGAACTTTTTTTTTTTTCTTCCAAAAAAATACATACACCTTCCCCCCCGCCCCGCCCTGTTTCTGCTTTTTTCTTCTGAGTCGTCTACTGTTTTTTGACTCTCTCACGATTTGCTCAGAATGTTTTTAACGCAAGCCAAGGAGTCAGGGATATCGCCTTTTTGTCATGGACCCCCTTATCTATATTCCCACCACAGGTGAGTTGTTTGAATCGGGGATAAATAGCTTGACGGTCTGTGTGTTATTCCACGTGTCGCCTTGAAACCCTTGTGAGTCAGACGTCAAAAGTATACTTGCATGGTTGTCAGAACATTGAGGTTATGACATTTCAACTTCATACTTCCCTGTATCCAACTTCATTGTTGGTGTTAGGAAATTTTGCATAATTGCTTTAAAAGGTTGGTAGTTGCATGGGTTTCAGGTATTGATGTCCAGTCTGTTGCATGAGAGTTTGTGATATAAAAACACAGTACCCATGTTCGAGCATGACTCCCTTCAAGCTGTATAAAACAATGCCTTTTGTTTTTTAGTAGGCCCATTGTTTGTTTGTCAGAATGATTTCAGAGTCTTGATTTCTTGTGTGTGTGTGCTGAGAAGACTGTGATCCCGAACACAAAGAATGAGGCGTATGCTCTTTTAGAATTAGCTGAACCAAAAACATCTATTTTTAGCTTGTTTTTGATGATTTACCTTATTTGTTTTAAGGGTTTTAAGCCAAGCTTGGCTAATGGATTGTGTATTTGTGCTGCAAAGGTATTGAAATTTACTTGCCTTTTGTTCCGTTACAACCATTAAATTGAATGTATTCTTTAATATTATAGACCAATACTAAGTAGTGTATAATTGTTAGGGGGAATGAAAAATTATACACGGGTCCAAGTCTTTTGGGTAGTCTCTTGCTGCTTTTCACATACAGAGACTGAGATTTTTGCTCATTCTTCACTGCAAAACAGGTCAAACTCTGTTTGAATAGAGAGCAGGTTTCTCTGAAGATGTTTTTAAACTGATTTAGTCCTGGATATTGACTGGACCATTGCAGCAAATGGAAATGCTGAGGTTCTAATCCTCAGTATGTAACTTTTATTAAAATATGTTTTTACATATTCAAAATGTCACAATGTCCCGACAGTACAATATGTGCTGGATAATCTGTGGCCCCACCTTCTCATTGTGGCCCTATTTCCATCTGCAGAAGTGCATCACTCTCAGTCAGGAACAACCTATCAGAGACTGGAGGAAGGTCTTAGCATGATTGGTTGTCAATCAAGCTTGTGTACACATAGCTCACACCCATTCATTATGGTAACCTACTTTGTGAGGGTCTTTCAGCATGGCATTCCAACAAACTACATTGAAGTTTGTGGTTGTAGCATTAACACAAAAAGGGGGGAAAAGTGTGAATACTTAATATTCCAGCATTCTACCCAGCCTTTTTTTTTTTTTTTAAGCTTTTCAGATCTTTTTGTTACTGTGTTTTAATTTGTACTTTTACCTCTTGCAGGAGGTCAGGGGCCAGTCGGAGGAGAACGTAAAGGAGGTGAGCAGCTGCCCTTCCCACGAGGCTCCCATTCGGGTGCAGAACAGGGCAGGGCAGGGCGGCGGCCCGGGGCTTTATAAGGTAGTGAAGACCGGCCCCTCTGGTCACAACATCAGAAGCTGTCCAAACCTTAGGGGTATCCCTATTGGAATGTTAGTACTTGGCAACAAAGTCAAGGCCATAGGCGAGGTACGCACTCACCCCCAAATAATACAATGTGTTTTTGTGGCTGCAGCTCAATAATTTAGTCTGTGTAGATCTTCTTACATTATTACTTTACTTTCAAAGCTGTTTTCTGTATCTTCCGGGCATGGGGTTTGTTCTCTGCCTTTGCACTTTCTGAGGTCTTATCAACTTCTGTGGCTGCAGTACTTAACACCTGACTAATTCCAGCATATGTGTAAATTTATGGTGATCTTAGGGTGTCAAGTTCAGCTGCCTTGAGAGCTGTTGGTAAAAAAAAACAAACTATCTGATTGCCAAATCCAGGAGCCTTTCTGTATCTTGACTTCGCTTTTCTTGTTCTTTTAACTGCTCTGTAAGTTTGATTTAAACACCTCGGTTTGTCCATGCGGAGCCTCCTTTCTTTTTCGTCCTTGGCTGTTGTGGCGTGTCATGCTGTTCAGTAGATTTCAGAGTCTGCTCTTGAATGCCCTGTGTGGATGTGGGAGATGCTTCCTGCATTTACTAATACTTCCATCTGTGTATGTTTTTCCACAACAATAATATTCCAGGGCGTTGAGAAAACACAACTTCATGCATTTACCTTTCAATAAAACACCTCTATCTTAGAGTAAGTTGTTTTTTTTGTTTTTTTTATTTAACCAGTTTTGTCCAGCAGTATCTTCTGATGAAATCAGTTTCATATAATCTTCTGCTTATGAACACTGTGCCTCTGAGATGACCCAAATGCTTGCATGTTGTTGATCCTTTTGTAGCAGAGATTTGCTCTTGGTTTCTGTATGTGCCGTAACAAACTGGATGTCGAGTGGGTGAACAGTGAAATGAATCAGACTGGCTTGGAATGACGTGTGAGAGTATGAATAAAACGTATTGTTTGTGCATCAGGTTGTGAACTCAGAGGGAACCTGGGTGCAGCTGGATAAGAACAGTGTAGTGGAATTCTGTGAGAGTGATGAAGGCGAGGCGTGGTCATTGGCCAGAGACCGTGGTGGCAACCAGTACCTCCGTCATGACGATGGTGAGTTTCACTTGACCTTATAGCGTTTGGTGGCAATTTGAAACATTGCTGAAATTATTGTGCTACTAATAAATATGTATAGAAATACTTAGATAATGATTAAAAATACTTTCACTTTCTTTTGGTAAATTGACAACCTCATACAAAAAGCAAAAGACTACTTTACAAACCCGTAATTTACCAAAAAAGGTTTATGCTTGCCTACCTTGTTCAGGAATAGACATGAACAAGGCCATGTACTCAGTTGAGTACATGAACCATATACTGAACTGTTAACTTTAATACATTTATGCAGTAGAGGGGGATATGTTAAGATTTTATTTTTAACAAAATCGCTTGTGCCACATTTATTTGAATCCACGACAATTTCTCACAATAAAAGCGGCTGAAATTTGTATTTTTTTTTATTCATGCTCATTTTATATATGTTATGTTGGTAAAAACTGTTTTAGTTTACTGTTTATTCTGTTTTGCTACCATCCACATTGTGCATAAACCTGTCACAATAAATCAGTTAATTGAATGATAAATTAAAATGAGCTTGATAACTTCAATTTGCATGACTTTTTTGTTTTTCTCGTCTCTCTTACCAAAGACTGGCTGACAAAAGCTTTCAATCTGGTTCTCAACTATCCTCTTTTTCAAGGGCAGTTTTGTTTACATAACCCTCGGTATCCATTTTATTAGTCGTTTTATTTTCATTTATTTTGGACATTTAAAATGTCTTTGAGATCCAGTGTTGAATGTTTATTACAAATTTAATTTTATTGTTCTTTGAGATTGTGTGCCAACAGCATGCGGCAGAATTTAACAGCTCTAAAGATAAATATATCTCAATGTGTTTTTATGCAATCTTACCAGAGTAATCTGGTTACCTTGGAGGATTCTCTATCTAATTAAACATCTCAAGAATGAATGTTAAGACTAGGGGATCTAACTTGGATTTTTCAGAACAAGCTTTGATCGAGCATGGGAATCAGACCCCCCCTCCCAGTCCATTCTCGGTGCAAGCTTTCAACAGAGCAACTACTTCAAATGGAGCACAGGGCTTTGATTATGGCATCTCTAACAACAAAGGTGAGTTTACTAAAAATAGCTTTTGTTAACAAAAACAGTTGATGAGCTGACATTATCTGAACGCAATGCTCCTTAATATAAATATACATCTTTATACATTTATCATAGCTCATTGTCACACTTCTCTCTTGCTTTTGAAAATCATCAATGGATTTACAATTTACCGATTCTTTAACTCTCTCCCTTGTGGAATGTTTAAATCATTTATGATCTTGTTCTCAGTTTGTAGCTTTTCAGGGCCATATTTATCAGGAAAAGTCGTTGTATATCTCAAATTATCACTGCTGTATTTGATAAATAATATTGAAAAGTTATTTTTTTACAAACTATAGTGAGATCTCCTACAAATGTGGCTCTCTTTGAATCCCAAGGTGTCATCTGTTTTTTGTTTTTTCTGATTTCTTTTTTGAGGTTTCTGCATGCTTTTTAATTTGTCTAATGCTGCTGTGTCATGCCTCACATCTCTGCAGTGTTGGGCATATGTCTGCATGCATGGGCCAGTCAGTGTCATTTGAACTTTTGTGGGCTTTGTAGTTGGATGCAGAAGCCGGCTCTGACCACCCCTCTCACCCTTTTCTCTATGTTGTTTTAGTTAAGTCTCCTTTACAATATGTGGTCCTTTATTTATTCAGTTATCTTCAACTCATTGTGAAGTACAGCGAGCATCACCTCGCTGTACAGTGTAGCTGTAGCCTCAGTAAAGTGTATTTGTCCCCTTTATTTGCTTGAATATTGTACCTCTGTCATGCCAGTTTTCTCTACCCTACTTTCTTAAGAGGTTTTCCTCTTAATTCTCTCCCAGCTCTGCAGAGAATTATGTTTTTAAAAATCAGTCTTAGGCTTCAACTGTTTAGGTAGCTTAGAATCAGATTGAAGGTTATCCACAAAACAATGTATGTATAATCGAGTACAGTGACAACACAATGTTTGACTGCCAACTGTTGCAATTCATAGGTGCAACTTATTTACTTCTTCTTTAGTAAATGAAATAAATATACAGAGCAATCTATTGGATTTCTTGACAAAAGAATGTTGAACAATCCTTCTATCCTTACATCCATTGTCTTTCACTTATCCAAGATGGGGTAACAAGTAGCAGGGAAACCCAGTAATCCCTCTTTCCAGCAACTTTGTACAGTGGAATCCTACTGTGCTCCCAGGCCAAAAGGGATTTATAGTTCCACCATTTAGTTTGGGGTCTATCCCAATGGCCAATGCCCTTTAAAGAGAGAGGCACCTCCTTTTCAGTCCTTTGTTCATCCATCCCTTTTTGACCATACAGGGAAATCAGAATGTAGTTGTACCAGTAATTTGAGAACTTTGCTTTTGGTTCATTGGTTTTTCTTCACTACATCAAACTGCCCACATTACTTCAGATGAGAGAGTATCTGAATTCTCCTGCTTGAAACAGACTCTACGCCAACTTGGAGGGAGGTTGAGAGTACCTTAGACTTAGAGTAGCTGACTCTCATTCAAGCCATGTGACACTCTGCTGTGAACCACCCCAGTAAATGCTGATGTTCTTGACTTGCAGATATCAACTCAACTACATAATCTGTAAAGAGCAAAGTTAAGACCTTGAGGGTTTCCAAGGTAGACACCTTCATTCGCATGGCTACTTCTTGAGAATGTGTCTTTAAACACCATAAACAGTGTCACTGAGTATGGACAGCTCAAGTAGAGTCCAACCTTCACTGGAAACGAGACTGACTTTGTGCTAAGAATGGGATCACAGCTCTTACTCTGAACATGCAAGGACTGGATGACCCTTGCAAGCGTCCCTGGCATTGCATACTCTTGCTGGACCCCCAACAGAATGATCCAGATCCACAAAAGCATGTGAAATGGACAGCTGAACTTCCATGACAATCAGCCTCATCCCTTGATTAAACATGAAACATGAAAGAAACTTTGACTGAAAATCTCAGAAAATGAGTCTTTCTTCTAGACTTTAAGTTCTTTTTAAGCATTGTTAATTTAATAAGGTCTGTCCAGCAGAATCCATCAGATCCTGCTCACCACTGGGTGATGATAAGTAATCTACATAGACCACCTTGTGCTAAAACATGGTGTTTGTTATAGCAATCCTTTTTATAGCGAAATTCAGTAACTTAATGTTCAGATTCAGATTTGGGAAGCTGTTCATCCCAATCATATCCCTTTAGGTAAGGCCATCATCATCATCAGGCTGTGTAATCTGAGCTACCTTTCCGTGTCTAAGCACAGACAAGAGGCAGACTTTCCCCTCCAAAGACTCTACCCTGTGGAGGGGTCAACACCAATATTGTGAGCATCCCTGCACCCACCAAATACTGTCCTGCTTGGAAATTCAAGAGAAGATAAGAGTCCACCCCATTTCTGCAGGCTAGGTCCCAGTTTCACACAGTCTCTACTCTTTTTCCTACGAGTGATATAACATTTAAAGTTCTAAAAGTCACATTATGACACCTCTGCTCAAACTGTGCCTGACCTGACCTTGAAGTCGCGTGAGCTGTGTGAGAGGGGGTCTTCTTGTAGCATTTTTGGGCTAACCTCAGACAAAAACCAGGAGCCAATGCTCCAATTTTCCCCTAGTGAGCATTCTGTGGAGCTTGGCTTCAGGAAGAAGCCCTGACCTCCATTTTCAAAGCAGGTTCTGTCATAGGGTCAACCATTACTGAACTCCATCATCTGATTTTATCAATTACCACCTTGTAATATCAAAAATTTTATTGGGCTTGAATTGAATTAAAACAAGATAGACTGAACTGTCTGAATGGTTAATTTATTTATTTACTTTATTTGAGTAGTTGTAGTAGATTGCTTTAGGTGTGAATGAGTATGGTCAACATAAATTTAACTGACCTAACATGTAAACTTAGGAGAAGAGATGTTGGGAATTTTTGTGTCACGGAAGGATTAGTATTTTAAATTACACGCTCTGAGCTATTTGTTCCTGATGCAGTTTGAGCAGTTAAATATAATGTGGTTTGTTTTTTTGTTTTTTTTAGATGGTCTTTTATACTTTAACTTTTTAATAAAAGGACCTTTGGTTGCACATCTAACAAAAGGACTTCCAGGAAGCTGTATGTCCATTTCGGCTCCTCCTTTTTTGTAAATCTGATGTTCTGTGGGTGGTAACTGAATGATTTGGCACAAAATGAACAAAACAACCCTGAATCCCCCCTCTGACTTCCTCAAAACCAGAGTATAAGCTGCAGTTTTTCCACTTCCTCTGTGTTCATATTTGCAGGTGACCGGTTAAGTGCCATACTGAATTCCATTCAGTCTGGGCCCTTCCTCTCAGCAGCTCCCTCCTCTTCCTCCGTATTTGATCAAGCCGCCCAACCTCCCTCCTCTTCCTCCTCCTCTTCCTCCTCCTCCTCCTCTTCCTCCCTTGTCCACAGCCCATTTGTGTTTGGACAGTCCCCCTCCCAAGTGTGTCAGCCACAACCACAGCTTCTGAGTAAGTCTGTCCTGCTTTCTGACAGCACTTGCTCACACAGGTGTTGATCTTTTTTAACCTTGCGATGTTTTGTTTTCCTGATTTATTCCTCCATGTTAAATATTCTATGTGGTGAAGAGGGGTGATAAGTGACACATAACTCTACTGCTCTATATAGCGCAGAAATATCTTTAACAAGCTTGCTTGTCTAATGTTTACTGCTGAAATCTTGTTTTTAGTAAAAATAAATGGTTTGTAATTAAGAAAAAACAACACCTTCATAAGAAAACAAGATTTCAAGCTGAAATACTTAGACTTAATATCTTGGTAAAATGAATATTTTTGCTATGTGCTCACATAAGAGGCTGAGTTGCTTTGATTTCTGTTTGCTGTGCTTGCTCAATTGTTTGTCGTCTTTGTTTCCTTCATGGTTTTTATTGCCACATAAGTGTCTTGTTTCATTTCCCACCTCAGCCAGCCTGAGACTTTTATCTAAGCATTAAGAGCAGTGGCCTGTGTAGAATTTTGTATGCCAGCTTGATCATTTAAATGAAAAAGTGTGACAATATGAAAGACAGTCACCTTAGAAGATCCTTGGAGGTTTCAGCTGGAGTAATATTCTTTGCACATGTTGATTTATTTTGTAGCATTGCTGCTGTCTACTTTCTTGTTGGTTCTGTGTTGTCTGTCTCCAGAGTCCTGTGAGGGTCATTAAAAAATAGATACAATTTAAAGCACAACTTCCTTGATTAAATACAGAATAACTTGCATTGTTTTTTTTGCTGTGATGCATGCACGAAAGTGAAATACCATCAGAATTTTTTTATCTGTAAACATACTCACCTTTTTAAGATTATGAAAAATTATGCAAAGATCATTTTCCCCAGGAATATATTTGTTGATGGATAAATGGGAATAATCCAGTGTTTCCTCTAAATTTCACCTGCTCATTTTTGAACAATTTGTGTAAAAATGCAAGTCAATTGGCATGACCATTTGTCTTATTATTTTTGAACACACAATAGTACAATACATCCTCCTTTACAATTGTAAGAGGAATTTTTACCCTATTTCTTAATAAATAAGATTTTTGTATAGCCATACAACGTAGGCAAAAGTTTTCATAGAGACAAGTGTATCTAGTTGTTTCCCCCCCCCCTAATTTTAGGGGAAAAAAATGCAATAAAACCAATTTCCTATTTTAAATATTCCAAATTTATGGAAAATGAAAGAATTTCTAGTCAGCCCAATGGCAAAAGGAAATAACTAAGCAAAAGAGAACTCTTTGAATCATTAGTGCCATTCTGTTGTGCAAATTCTATGTAGCTATTGCTTGAAAAAATACATAAGAAAAATTGTAAAATAGCAATGATACAATTTCTTTTATATTTAAAAATGTTTCTCCAGTGTTTCCCCACATTTAAGAATAATTAAATATCTTGGAGACAAATCAGTATCTTCAGGTCAGAGTTTAATAAGAAAAAATAAAAAGCTGCTGGGAAAACAGTTTAGCTCCAAATGGCAGATTTAAGACTTTTCTGGTCATTTTCCCAAAACCCATTATTTACATTTTGCCATTTGTGTATCTTTGTTTCTGTAGATGTGCGCATGTCAGGCTCTTGGCTATTGAAGATCAAAAGCTACTAATATTTAAAAACAAACGTTCATTCTGGTGATCTGCATCACTTAATGCTTTTTATTACTTTACACATCCAAGCAACAAATGTGTAAAATTTCACAAAACCCACAGGCCTCTGTGACTTCACTGACGTTTTCTAAGTGTCTTGTTTCCTCATGTTCCGACTATATCTTCCCATCAGTTTGTCGTTTTCCTGTTTTGGCTTCATGTTTTGACTCCATTGGCTTCCTTTTCATTCTTTCTTCCTTTCTGTCCGTCTGTTCTCCCTCCCTTTCTTTCTGTCTTGCATTTCATGTCTGGCCTGTTTACCTGCTCCACTGTTTCCCGCAGTAGATGGTTCATCTCGCAGCCTTGCTTCTCGTGAGCGTGTGCACAAAAGCAGTGTGTCGGTGGCTGGTCATGGTAGTGCTCTCTCATCTCTCGCTCTAAGGCAAAAGGGTGGGTAATCACAGATTGCATGCTCCCTTCAGTCTCAACAGAGGGTGGGTATGAACTCCAGAAAAAAAACTCCTCTGAGGAGCTTGTTATATTTATGTTATGATTAACCACTTTTTGGAATCTGGGTGTACTGTTTAGACAGTAGGGCTCAGGGCATTAGTAGGAGCATAAAAAAATTTTAACGCTTTGTTTGACAATATTGATTGGCTAAATTTTGCTCAATGCAAAAGTGACAAACATGGACAGAGCCCTCTGGCAAAGACGTATGAAAAGCTGTTAAATAAATTCATGTTTAATTTCATAATCATAATCTTACACTGAAAAACTTAAAGCAATGCTACCTTTAATTTGAGCACATTTATTCACACGTAAAAAAAACAAAAAAAAAACATTTTGTCCAAAATGTTTTTACAAAACCACCAGTGACAGTTATTGCTAACTTAGCTGGTAATACCTACAATCCTCTATTGCTAATAGGACAGCATTTAGTTTTCTGATGTAATAGCTCATAAGGTTGGAGCATAAAGAGACAGAAATTTAGTTTTTGTAGGAATTAGGTCTGCAAAGTTGTCTGGTAAACCATTTTTGTTTGGTTTCTGATAGAGCTTTCCCCAAAATTGGGTTAGAAACCATCTTTCATTAATGCTTTCATTGTCCACTGACTAATTTCATTCTAAAAATTGCTTTTAACAATCTTTATTAATCATGAGTCTTAACATCTTTCATCTTCAAGGCTTTAGTTCTCTTTATTGTTTGTTTTGACACAACATTACAGTTTTTTGTGTGTTGCTGTTTTTTATGACTCATCAATGATAATAGCATGTTTTCTAATTCATTTGTGTTTGAATCATCAATTGTTTTAGGTGAACGTGGGAATCTGATGTCCTGTGCGCGCTCCATGTCCCAAACCAGTAAACAGCGTCAGGAAAACCGCTCCCCCAAGCAAGAGAGTCGGGGCAGCCGCTCCTCTGAACAGGGCCGGGTGAAAACGAGCGAGGGCGGACTCTCGGCTAGCGAAGCTCTCATTCTGCGATCTGACACGGCCAAGCTGAGGAGTGACTCTCACAGCCGCTCCCACTCACCCAACCACAACACTCTCCAGGCGCTAAAGGCAGACGGTAGAACCTCGGGTAGTCGGGCCGAGTCGCCAAATCCAGGCTCTCGCTCTTCTTCTCCCAAACAAAAAGGCGTATCCTCATCGGGACGATCCAGTCCATCGAGCAACTTATCCCAGCACTCCTCTTCGAGCCACCATGACAAAAACCTTCCCCCCAAAGTCAGCCCTTCTTCTAAAGCAAAACTGGATCCTCCCAGGGAGAGATCCAAGTCAGACTCGTACACTCTTGATCCGGACACGCTCAGGAAGAAGAAGATTCCCCTCACTGAGCCGCTAAGGGGAAGATCTACGTCTCCTAAATCTAAACTGTCTCCTAAAGATCCCAATAAAGAAGTGATCAGTAATGCAGAAAATCGTGCTCCATCGCCACACGTGACCCAGGAGAATCTCCACAGTGAGGTAGTGGAGGTCTGCACCTCTAGCGCTCTCCTCTCTAACGAGGATATCAACGACGAGAATGCGGAGCTCCAAAATTCGGAGGAAGGCTCGTGCAAAGTCCACTTCAGCATCGGCAAAGCTCCCGTCAAAGAGGAGCTGGAGAGCCGCTCGTCACCCAAAGTCAGCCGCAAAACGTCCAGCCGACACACTCGTCCCAAGAAAGACAAATCTGGGCCTCTGTTCAAAGCTGAGAGCACATCGAGAGTCGCAGAGCCCGTCAAACAGGCCATGTCTCCCTCGGTAGCTGAATGCTCTCGTGCAGTTTTCGCTGCGTTCCTCTGGCACGAGGGCATCGTCCATGACGCCATGGCCTGTTCGTCCTTCCTCAAGTTTAACCCCGACTTGACCAAAGAGCAAGCCCCCATTCGTAACTCACTAGGTGGACAGGGACCCGAGGAGAAAGAGAGCAAGTTGAAAAATCGTCACTCCTTGGAGATTTCTTCTGCACTCAACATGTTTAATATTGCGCCTCACGGCCCAGATATCTCCAAAATGGGCAGCATCAACAAAAACAAAGTCTTATCCATGCTGAAGGAGCCTCCGCTGCCAGAGAAGTGCGAGGATGGGAAAGGGGAGGCCTCGTCTTATGAGATGACCTCTCACCCCTGCTTGAGGCCAAAGTCGATTTTGCCATTAACCTTGCAGCACTTGGTTGCATTCTGGGAAGACATTTCAATGGCCACCATCAAAGCAGCCACCCAGAACATGATCTTTCCCAGCCCAGGGTCAAGTGCCATCTTAAAGAAGAAGGAGCACGAAAAGGACGGCAAGAAGGCAAAGAAGGAGAAGAAGAAAAGGGAGAAGGCGGAGGTACGTCCAAGAGGGAATCTGTTTGGAGAGATGGCTCAACTCGCCATGGGAGGACCGGAGAAAGATACCATCTGCGAACTGTGTGGGGAATCTCACCCTTATCCTGTCACCTACCACATGAGACAGGCTCATCCAGGTGAGAAGAGCAAAGTGCTTTTCCTTACAAACTGTAAACCCATCCCGGTGTGTTTTCAAACAAGCTTCTTTTATATTTTCAATCCAGGTTGCGGTCGTTATGCCGGGGGTCAGGGCTACAACAGTATTGGCCATTTCTGTGGAGGTTGGGCTGGGAATTGTGGAGATGGAGGCATAGGAGGCAGCACCTGGTACCTGGTTTGTGATCGCTGTCGAGAGAAATACCTGAGAGAGAAACAGACGGCAGCCAGGGAAAAGGTAGCAGATGTCGACTAATCGTCATCTCCATCTCCTTTCTTCTTTGTTTTCTGCTTCTATGATACTTTTTTTTTATCTAAGCTAATACAGTCAACATAATCTTAAAGGTGAAACAGTCGAGGAAGAAGCCTCTGCAGGTGAAGACTCCTAGAGCTCTACCCACCATGGAAGCCCACCAGGTGATCCGAGCCAACGCGTTGTTCCTGCTGTCCCTCAGCAGTGCAGCGGAGCCCAGCATGCTCTGCCACCATCCTCCCCGCCCCCTTCACTCGCAGCTGCTCCCCAGCCTGAAGGAGGGCGTGTCAGAGGAGCTCCCTAATAAAATGGGCTGCCTCTATCTACAAACACTAGCCAGGTAGTTTATAGGGCGACTTCAGCTTTCTTCTGGCGAAAACAGAAAATGAGGGTTACAATAATGGTTTTGGTTTTTTGTCTTTTGTTTCAGGCAACACACTGAGAACTTCGGAGCTTATCAAGATGACAACCTTTTCCAGGATGAGATGAGGTATCTGCGGTCGACGTCCGTTCCTGCCCCCTACATTTCTGTCACACCAGACGCTTGTCCCAATGTGTTTGAGGAACCAGAGAGTAATATGAAGTCAATGCCCCCCAGGTAAAAGAAAGTGTGAACTCCTTGCGACTTTTTATTCACTCCAAATCAATCACAGACTATAAAAGTAAGGCTGATGTAAAAGTGTAATAGAAGTAAGAAATACTGCCACCTACAGGTGGTGAGTTAGCAGCCACTTAAAACCCCATGTTTTTAAAAATTTTTGCAGAAAATTCGCAATGGACTCACCATTAGTCTTTAATAGTATGAGAATTTCTGCGATTGCAGAATTATAAAACACTGGAGGGACTGCTTCTTATATGCACTAAAGTTTGTGGTTGTAACAATGAAAAAGTTCAGTGGGCATAAATAGTTTTGCAAGGCACTGAATTAGTTAAAAATCTCTTGACGTCCATACTGTCTACCACTTTATTAACCAGCCAATAACATACCTCAACAGAACAAGCTTAAATTGTTGTCTTTTGGAATATTCTAACCCAAAGTTTTACTCTGTTTGTCTTGATTTCCTTTTAGTCTTGAAACCAGTCCGATCACAGACAGTGACACGGCAAAGCGCACCGTTTTTCAGAGGTCTTACTCCGTTGTAGCATCAGAGTATGACAAACAACACTCGCCCTCTCCAGCCCGAGTCAAAGCTGTGCCCAGACGGAGAGTTCATAGTGGCGATGCAGGTAGATCAATGCAAAAGTGATTTGTGTTGCTTAGAGCGAGAGGTGACGTTATTTCTACATAAACCGCTTCGTTTTCCACATAGAAGTGGGCTCCTCCCTGCTGCGCCACCCGTCTCCTGAGCTGTCCCGCCTCATCTCAGCTCATGGCTCACTTAGTAAAGGGGAGAGGAATTTCCAGTGGCCCGTCCTGGCTTTCGTTATCCAACACCATGACCTTGAAGGCCTGGAGGTTGCCATGAAGCATGCTTTGAGAAAGTCTGCCTGCAGGGTGTTTGCTATGGAGGTATGGATGTTGTGGCTGCGAAATTTTACTTTTCAATTTCAGATGTTGTGATCGATTTTAATTTATTTTTTTATGTTCTTGTCAGGCTTTCAACTGGCTGCTGTGCAATGTGATCCAGACGACTTCTCTGCACGACATCCTCTGGCATTTTGTAGCATCTCTCACTCCATCACCCTGTGAGCCAGAGGATGAGGAAGATGAGGAGAATAAGGGGAACAAAGAAAATTTAGAACAGGCAAGAGTGGCTTACAGTTACATGATCTTTTTATTTGTCACTTTTTCTAATCATGAGTATTTCTACGTTTACATAGGAAAGAGACCTTGGGGTTTGTGAACACCCTCTGTCGGACATAGTGATCGCCGGGGAGGCAGCCCATCCACTCCCCCACACTTTCCACCGCCTTCTTCAGACAATCTCTGACCTCATGATGTCACTTCCTAGTGGCAGTGCACTACAGCAGATGGCACTGAGGTAAATCTCTGCTTCCAGAATGCTACTGTCATGGAAATAACTTGCCAAATTGCCTTCTGATTTCAGAGAGGTAAACATTAAGCTTCCCTGGCTGTGTCTTGTCGCATTAGGTGTTGGAGTCTTAAGTTCAAGCAGTCTGACCACCAGTTCCTTCATCAGAGCAATGTTTTCCATCACATCAACAACATCCTGTCCAAGTCAGACGATGGGGACAGCGAGGAGAGCTTCAACATCAGTGTCCAGTCGGGTTATGAAGCCATGAGCCAGGCAAGAACACAAACCAGTTCTAGTTCTTATTACTGCTCATCTGCTGTCCATTTGGGAAACCAGGAGAAAATGTGTGTTTTTACAGGATCTCTGCCTAGTAACCTGCTTGAAGGACCTAACCAGTGTAGTAGACATTAAAACTTCCAGCCGTCCCGCCATGATTGGCAGCCTGACTGATGGCTCCACGGAGACCTTCTGGGAGTCTGGAGATGAGGACAAGAACAAGACCAAAAGCATAACATTCAGCTGCGTGAAAGGCATAAATGCCACCAAAGTTTCTGTCCATGTGGACAACTCCAGAGACATCGGGGTAAGGAGCAACACCAAACCAGGCTGTAGAGTTTTATAGGACACTGGTGTGTTGTTTGATTCAAAATAAGATCCGTTGTAGAATTCCAATATATGGCAGTAATTGGAAAATTTGGGATTCACTCTTAAAGTCAAGTGAAGTTGAACTGTACAAGTTGAAACATTTTTATGTAAAATGAGTAACGTGCTTGATTAATTCTCGTTTTAGAGACAAAAAGATGATCGTTTCAATTTCAAGCATATATTTTTAATAATGAGCGGCAGTTTCGGTACAATAAGGAGTTTGCTGATTTTTTTTATTTATTTATTTTTTAATCCACTAAAAAAAGGAGTCAGACAAGCCATCCCCTGTTTTTCAGGAAATCACTTGTTCATCAAGTCAATTTCTCTGGCGTCCTATATAAATGGTTTAATTTGTAATTCTCTATTTCTACGCTTTCAGTCTGGGCGTAGGCTGTTTTTTGATGCTACTGTTTATATTGAGCTTTAAAAAAACAGCTAGTAAAATAATGATAGCTTTCTTTTGATGACTTGCTCACAATTTGGCTTGTAATATATTCCACGTAATGTGTTGGCATAATTGAGAATTAAGTGACTGAAAATATGTCGTATTATGGATTTCAGGGAATTTATATTTTGTATTTTGTGCAAACAGAACAAAGTCACATCAGTAACGTTTCTCTGCGGAAAAGCCATAGAAGATCTTTGCAGAATCAAGCAGGTATGTGCAGTTTCAGTGATATAACGTGAGAAATTATTTTAAAATGATTTTAGGCATAAAATAGATGGCATATTCACTCTATAAAATGTTGGTAGTTTTGACTCATTCCTTTGGCTGTCTTCCAATTTGTGTTGACTTTTTTTTTTTAAAGAAGGAATGAAAAATAGCTAGATGAATTGATTATGCTTGTAAAAATTTTAATTAATTAATTTTTTTTAAATTACAGGTTGACCTTGACTCACGTCACATGGGCTGGGTGACGAGTGAACTCCCTGGAGGCGATTACCATGTGATCAAGGTGGAGTTAAAAGGCCCCGAAAACACTCTGAGGGTTCGCCAGGTGAAGGTTCTTGGTTGGAAAGAGGGCGAGAGCATCAAGATCCTTGGACAAATCTCAGCCAGCATGGCTCAGCAGAAAAACTGTGAAGCCGAGACACTCCGAGTTTTCCGCCTCATCACCTCACAGGTCTGTCAATCTGGCTCATTTGCGTGCGTTTTCGTCATGCGGTTATTTTAGCAGATAATACATTTAACTGAAACCGTGAATATAATTCTTCGGTTTGCATTTAGGTTTTTGGCAAACTAATTTGTGGAGATGCAGAGCCAACGCCAGAGCAGGAGGAGAAAAATCTGCTTTCATCTCCAGAAGGAGAGGATAAGGTCTGTAGAAATTCAGTTCTGTGTAGCTTCCTCCCAACTGATGTATTGTTTCCTGATTATTTTGATCTTTTTGTTTTCCGTAAACAGGTACCATCTGATGCGGATCTCAAGGAGCACATGGTGGGAATAATCTTCAGCAGGAGCAAACTAACCAACCTACAGAAACAAGTAAACATTCAAACCATTCAAAAGTAACCACCAGATCTTTGAAGCGTCCACAATCCAATACATCTGCTGCCTTTTATTTTCAGGTGTGCGCACATATCGTTCAGGCGATCCGCATGGAAGCCACACGTGTGAGGGAGGAGTGGGAACACGCCATCTCCAGTAAGGAGAACGCCAACTCCCAGCCCAGCGATGACGATGCCTCATCCGACGCCTACTGCTTCGAGCTCCTCTCCATGGTTCTGGCTCTGAGCGGCTCCAATGTGGGCCGCCAGTATCTGGCGCAACAGCTCACCCTCATGCAGGACCTGTTTTCTCTCCTGCACACTGCTTCTCCGAGGGTGCAGAGACAGGTGGGCATGAATGTGATCACACTCTCCGAAATGCAAATTTGTGTTTCGTGGTAGCTTACATATTTCCTGAAAACTGCATGTACTTCTTCATTGGGATTTCTTTATGGAAATACTTCCACCAGCTGGTGGTGAAGCTAACTGCAGCATACATAACATTGGAAAAGTACTTGTTTGAAACACGTGTAGCTCTGTGTGCTGGGTTGTAATATAAAGGTTGAATCATGACAAACACTCATTCTAACCTGTTATTCTGTTTCTTAATAATTGAGTTACACATACCCCTTCTGTTTATTCCACACATTTAGATACAGAATGTCCCTGTAAGGTTTTCCTGAAGAAGTGAAATTGGGAAAATGACACGTGGTAAAATGGTTGTTTTGATCACCCTGAATAAGGCCTGGACAAACATGTACATTCAGATTGGAATAAAATTAGTATATAAAATGTTATAAAACTTCAGTTCAAAACACATTAGTAGAGCATAAGTCTGCTATGCCAAACCTCTTAGCCCAATTCGTCATTGCATGTTTGAGAAATTGATTAGTTCAAACTCTTGTAATAAAGATGTATGCTGGGTAGGGCGATATGGCTTAAAAATAAAATCTCTTTTTTCGCACAATATCTGATTTCCAATTTTAATATTTTTTTTTATATCTTTTTCTAAAAAAGAAATTACAAATAACAGAATATTTTCAAAAAGTGACTTTTATATCAATCATCCCTTTGTGACTTGTACAAGAGAGTATTAGGGCCAAGTTACAAAATTATTGCTAATTGTTTAATAATGAGAATATAGTCATATTATCGGAAAAAAGTCAATTTTACTAGAAGTCGTTTTAATGAGAAAAACCTTTTAGAGTTATTGAGATCTGGCATGACCATCTCACTATATGTGGTCCTTTCTTCAAAATAGATTTAGTTGTTTGCACAAAGTCCTGCTACTAATAATTTTATACTGATGGGTTAAAAAAGTATTTCTTTATCTGTTAAATTAATATCAAAGTAAAACTTCATAAGATGCTCAACATTCCTCATTTAAATTTTTTATATTTCGTGTCGGATTTCTCATAAAATAACTACTTCATATTACAACTTTATTCTGGTAATATTAAAACTTCATTCTCATTTTATTTCAACTTTGTTTTGCAACTGTATAAAATTGATTTATTGCCCATCCATATTGTGGAGCTGAAACTAGATTTTAAGACTTCATGGTTGATGGTTCAAATGAACTGTTCATAGGATAAAATATTACCTGTATAATAGTTTATTAACATTTACCTCATGACCGTTGTCTTCTTAGGTGACATCTTTGCTTCGACGTGTCCTGCCGGAGGTGACGCCGGTCCGCCTCGCTAGCATCATCGGGGTTAAGGCTCTTCCCCCGGCAGACATCAGCGACATTATCCACTCCACGGAGAAAGGCGACTGGAACAAGCTGTGCATCCTTGACATGTTCCTGGGCTGCATTGCAAAGGCCCTCACTGTGCAGCTGAAAGCCAAAGGCACCACCATCGCCGGGACGGGCGGCACCGTCGCAGGGAAGGGCGTCACAACCGTCACTCTACCGATGATCTTCAACTCCAGGTGAGCTGGAGTTTTTGGAAGACTCAAGAGATGGGTTTGTTGACGTCAGTTTGTTTACATTTTCGTTCTTTTTTTTTTTGTACGCAGCTACATTCGCAGGGGTGAGAGCCACTGGTGGATGAAAGGGTCCACGCCTCCACAGATAGCTGAGATCATCATAAAGCTGGTCAAAGATATGGCAGCGGTGAGTATTTAATTTTTCTTGCATTTCAGATTGGTTGCTAAAACCGCTGCACAGGTTTAGGGCTAACGCGATTAATCAGTATTATTGAGATAATTGTGAACTAATTTAGCAATAGATTAATTGTTAACATGAATATATAGACTCACAAACAAGCCCTTTGCTAAAAGAACAACATACTCAGAGCAGTAGTTAAGCCAAAATGTACAAAAACATATACATTATACATTTAATATGAAAAACCTTGTCTGTCTGTTAATATTTTCAACCCAGAAGTCCTTTCATAGCATAGATTGAGTTTAACTTGGTTCAAATTATGTAATAAAGTCTTCTGTGAAGCACCTTTTGCTGTCCAATTATTAGTCGGTTAATCCATAAAAATAGTCAACATATTAGGGTTAGGGTTATTAATGTATAAAATAAGCTTAAGTGATTTTTGTGCCAACTTGTTATTAAATTAATCAATCATGATTGCTAAAATAATTGTTAGTTGCAGATCTACACAGACTAAAGTAACACAAGCACTGCAAAACATTGTTTGTAGGGCCACCTGTCGGACGCCTGGTCCAGAGTGACCAAAAACGCAATTGCCGAGACCATCATAGCGTTGACTAAAATGGAGGAGGAGCATCGGTCTCCTGTTCGCTGCATAGCAACAACAAGGGTAAGAAAGCAATTCAGAAGCACAAATCGGTGATTAGAGATGTCGTTTATTGACAGTGCTGTAAGTATTTCATTTTCTCTTCCTTTAGCTGTGGCTCGCCTTGGCGTCACTGTGCGTTCTTGACCAGGATCACGTGGACCGCCTCTCTTCTGGTCGCTGGATGGGAAAAGATGGACAGCAGAAGCAGATGGTGAGATTTATAAATAGGTGTGAAAAGTAAAGCGTATGAGGCTAAATAAAAGGGTAATAATTTATTCCCTTCTCTCCCCAACAGCCCATGTGTGACAATCACGATGATGGCGAGACAGCAGCTATCATCCTGTGTAACATATGCGGCAACCTTTGCACCGACTGCGACCGCTTCCTCCATCTTCACAGACGCACTCGCTCCCACCAGAGACAGGTTTGTGTCAGAAGTTTGCTTTAATATCAGTAAGTTTTTGTCATTGCTAATAATGTAAGGTTAAGAAGCAATGAGTTTTGTGGCCAAATTGTTATCTCCAGTTGAATCTTGTGGTTCCAGTTTTGTCCCTTTAGATTTCTCTTTAAGAACTTTATAAAAAATAAAACCGGCTTTCAAAGTAGATTTAACAAATCCTTCTGCTGTAAGCTGTAATTATTTATTTTGCACATTAACATGTCATGCTAAATACATTTTTCTTTTATATAGCTTCTTACATCTCTGTGCTTCGTCCGACTTCAATTTTATACTTCTCAGTGATATGAAAAATGGCAAAGTACAGCTCTTGCAAGCATAATGCTTGCAAGAGGTTAATTCATCACCATGGGATTCGTCTAACTCAAGTCCAGTTACCAGCTGATTTCTGTCTGGGTGGGCATTTTGTTAGTTCATTGGTTTCAGCTTTGTGTTCTTCTGTTCTTCAGGTGTTTAAGGAGGAAGAGGAGGCCATAAAGGTCGACCTCCATGAAGGTTGTGGGAGGACCAAGCTCTTCTGGCTCATGGCTCTCGCTGATTCAAAAACGATGAAGGCCATGGTGGAGTTCAGAGAGCACACGGGTAACTTAGCATAGAGCATGACAATGGGAATCGCTAACATTCTCATGTCAGAAGACTAATAAAATTATAAGATTAAAAAAAATTATTACATTTCTTAGCCTTTGCATTCTCAGGCTTATGTCTTCTTTCCACTCATGTTTAATATTTTTGCAGGTAAACCAGCAAGCAGCTCAGATGCCTGCAGGTTCTGTGGTACAAGAAATGGAACCGAACTGTCTGCAGTGGGGAGCGTCTGCTCAGACCCAGACTGTCAGGTGTGGAGGATTCACTAAGCTCAATCATCCACAATAAACAAACTATGCAGATAGTTTATTTTAATACCATATACAAAAAAAACATTGTTAGTACTTTTTCCTCCACCTCCTCCCCCCGCCCCCCGGAAGAGATCAAGATTTTCTCGCACTTTCTCAGTGTAAAACTACTTAAACAAAAAAAATAACATTAGAACATACTGATACATTTTTGACTGTTCTGTACATTTTGCCAATTTTTTTTTGTTTTTTTGGTACAAATCAAATTTAGCGTTTTAAACAATTATAGGTCAAGCTCAGAGCACTTTTGTAGCTTACAGGTTAATTGGAAATCACAAACATATGGTCTTCCTGTAACATAAAAGTTAGAGGTTTAAAAGTTACCATATAAGATTTCTTGCATAACAAATCCTATGGTTAGAATGTCAGCTGATAACCATAGGTCAGCTGATGGTTATCAGCTATGGTTATCAGCTGATAACCATCAGCTGATAACTATAGCTGATAACTGTTTCTTCTTGCAAGTTTATAAATGCAATTAGGGGAAAAAGGTGTTTAATATGAAAGCCTTCTTTTTTACATAGAAACATTTCATACAAGTCTAAATTGACATACCAACAACGCTTACCCTTAACAGCTATAAAGTATTCAGTTAACATGTATCTCATTTCTGCTGAAGGGGGATTCTGTTGAAGTGCTACGCTCACATTAACTTGCTTCCTTTCTGTTTTTATATGACCTGTTGATCATTTGTTTCAAACGGGTTTTCTGTTAGCCTCTATTATTTGGCCAAACTGACAGAAACACCTGTCTTTCTGCTTCATAAACTGAACTTTGATTAAAATGTTGTATTTATTACTGTTAGGTGTTGTCAGTAATTTCTATACCTGCTTATTGTAAAACTGTCACATTGGAAAGCTATATATATATAGACACACATGCAAGGATTTTAACCGAAAAGCTTTTTCTCTTTGACCCTTTAATGCAATAATAGTTCAAACACTGCATATTTTAGCAAGAAAAATTATTTTAATAACCCTAGTTAATAATCTATAAACACAGGTTTATAGATTAACTATATATTTCACTATCTACATCATATAGTTTTGATTAATGGTGCCTATAGAAAATGTTTCTACAATGTGACATTGGTTAAGGATTACAAATACTGGATTAGCGTCTCCCTCTCCACAATAAACTATTTCTAATACATTTATTAATCCAGGTAGATCCAAAAGCCACTAAATACTTTTGTGTATTGTACTTTATAAACATCACCACCTCCTTTCCTGTCGACTCTCTCAGGAGTATGCAAAGCTGGCCTGCAGTAAAACTCATCCCTGCGGTCACCCCTGTGGAGGAGTCAAGAACGAGGAGAGCTGTCTGCCGTGTCTGCATGGCTGCGATAAGAACGCCGGCTGCCTGAAACAGGACGCAGATGATATGTGCATGATCTGCTTTACAGAGGCTCTCTCAGCAGCTCCTGCAGTACAGGTAGCTTTGAGTTTAGCTTCTGTTTTTATTTTGAATATACATCACGTTTTGGGAGTTAAATTAGCTCGCCTTAACATTAAACTGTTGGTTCTGCTTCCAGCTGGACTGCACTCACGTGTTTCACCTTCAGTGCACTCGACGTGTTCTTGAAAACCGCTGGCTCGGGCCACGCATTACGTTTGGGTTCATGCTGTGTCCAATTTGCAAGGTATTGCACAATATTTGAGATTAGCTTGCTAAAAATGTTACCATCTCTAGACATGGCACTCTTCAGACTCTACATAGTGTATTTAAAAAGGATTTCATGAAGTTTTATTGTGTGTGGTTTTTTTTTCCTCTACAGAACAAAATCAACCACTCCGTGATCAAAGACCTCCTCGACCCCATTAAGGAGCTGTATGAGGACGTGAGGAGAAAAGCTCTGATGAGACTGGAGTACGAGGGTCTACACAAGAGCGAGGCGATAACTACACCAGGAGCGCGCTTCCACAACGACCCCGCAGGCTTCGCTATGAACAGATATGCATACTACGTCTGCTACAAGTGCAAAAAGGTCACAAATCACTTCCATTGATCCAATTTTTGACTCAAATGTTTTGCATGGATTGAGAAAACAATCAACAGTGTCCCTTCTTGTAGGCATATTTTGGAGGAGAGGCTCGCTGTGATGCAGAAGCAGGACAAGGTGATGACTATGATCCCAGCGAACTGATCTGTGGAGCATGCTCGGATGTCTCCAGGGCACAGGTGAGTGAATGATGCCCGTAAAGAATCCCAGCTATGCTAGATAGAAGATCTCGATTAAGACGGAGAAAATGGTTTCCAAAAATTCTGCGTTTTGTCAGAAATCCGCCTAATGTTCTCTCCTGTGTGCGTTTATCAGATGTGCTCCAAACACGGCACAGATTTCCTGGAGTATAAATGCCGCTACTGCTGCTCCGTGGCCGTCTTCTTCTGCTTTGGAACCACACACTTCTGTAACGCCTGCCATGACGACTTCCAGAGGATGACCAGCGTTCCCAAGGAGGAGCTCCCTCGTTGTCCTGCAGGTGACTGGATGGTTTCTCTCGAAAACAATAATATGATGTTACCTTTTCCTCAAAGTTTCAGGAGTCTTATTTTAGCTGATAGTAACAATTGAAGTCTTAAAATAGTGGTAAATGTGTTTTCTTTTGGTTGCCTAACGTATTATGTTTACACAAACAAATTTGAATATTTGTTTGATTTTCCTGATCTGCCATTTTGGTTAGACTTTTAATTGCCCTCCATGAAACATTTGTGCTTTAGTGTAAAACATTTCCTCTTTAAATCTCTCTGTGAAGGGAGAATTAGTTAACAAGAGCATTAACCAGAGAAACGACTCATATTGGAGAATATTGACATTCTGAACAGACTTAAAATCTCACTAAACAGCGTTCGTACAGGTGGTTGAAATCCTTGCTTAAAGTCCTTCAAAGTGTTTGGTATTGTAATAAAGTGCAATTTAACGCTCATTTAAAAGCCTAATTTTGGAAAATGTTACTTACAGTTAAAGCCACATATTTTCAAACATCAAATAGAAAGACATACACTTTTTTGTCACTGTCTGAAGTTAAATCAGACTGAACTTCTCTTGTTGTAGGTAAGTTAGAATGACAAAAGTCATTTCTATTTTCTAAATTCCAGAAAATGTAGAGAGAGCATTTTTTGTGACTTTTTGTATATTGTGTGCAAGCAATTAATTTTGACAGGAAAGTCAAATGATAAATAGAAATATTTATCATTTCTAATGACTTAGTGACTTATTGATAATCATATATCTTATACAATAAACAACATTATTGAAATTACATCTTTAGTTTTTTTTTTGTTAAATTAGCATTTTGTTCTCTGACCAATCAGGTGCATGGTTTGTGTGTGTAAGAGATATTTCAAATATAAAATTTGTATTTTAGTTTACCTTTTTTCCCCACTGTAAAACGTAGAATACTATCACAAACATATAATGTAACAATGAACTGAAATTATTTTGTTTATTGTTATTGTTTTTATCTCAAAGTGTGGTGTTGAAAACTTGCCTTGAAAATGTTTGAGCAGTGCTTAAATTTTACTGTGAGAAAAGTATCCAGTCATGTTTGTGGTTGAAACATAATAAAATACCTAAGTGCTGTTTTTATTGTGATGCCTCCAGAGAAATTAATAAAATAAGCAATGAGGGAAAGGGTTTAATTGCTATCTCTGTGTTACAGGTCCAAAAGGCAAGCAGCTTGAAGGCACTGAGTGCCCCCTGCATGTGGTCCACCCTCCGACGGGCGAAGAATTCGCTCTGGGCTGTGGAGTGTGCAGGAATGCCCACACCTTCTAAACTTTAAGAGACTCTCTGAAAACCAGTCGGTTTACTGTGATTTTTATAGCCGCTGCTGCTGAGACTCAGCGATGAAGCTCGGCTCTGGCTTTGAGTCTTCTGGACCGCAGACCAGGTTTCTGTTCTACGCCGAGTTGTCAGGTCTACTCTTTCACCAACATCAGGATCTAGGTTCTGCTGCGAGCGCAAGCTGTTGCTCCTTTCGATTCAGAGCAAACTTAATAATAAAAAAGTTTTGTTTTTTGTTGTTTTTTTTTTTAAAAGAAGAATGGGGAAAAAAAGAAAATAACTTGTGACGTGTTTGCATGCAGCCGTTGTAATCCCTCGGCTTCTATAGACGTTGCACACCTCCCAATCACTGAACTGTAACGATGTAACATTGAAGATTAAATAAATTTGCTTAAACGCAACTGAGGATGAGCGTGAGTTTAAAAAGAGGGGAAGAAAAAACAAACAAAGGAAGGGGCCATATTTCCAGCTTCCTTACTATAAATTTAAAATATTGTTGTATGTAAACATTTTTTCGTAATCTTGTATAGTATTCCCCTCTGTCAAGTGCATCATGAGTTGACAGACAAGAAACAGGTGAGTTGGTTGTTAAGACTGTTAAGAATATCGCTCTCGGGATGGAAATAGTGTACGATTTATCTAATCTTGTATATAGCGATACTATTCAAAGTAGCTGTATTCCGAAGTTGCTCTCTTCAGTTGTTTGGTATTCTGGGTTTTGTTTTGAGCCAGAACTTTTAATGAAGTGCAATACTGGGTGTGCCTCCTATTTTGCAGCTGTTTCATCTATGGAATGTATGTCAAATAAAAACCACTGTACATTTTTATACAGTCGTAACCCCCCGCCCCCAGTCCTCGCCCTCCCTCTTCTTAGTGTCGGTTCTCTTCTATTACTGTCTGGAAAAGAGAGTCTGGCACTTGCAGTGAAAGATGGTGGATGTAAATTTTGTTTTCAGCTCAGATAAATAATAATAAAAAAAAAAGCATCAAAATCCTACCTAAATACAATAATTTAAAAAAAAGTCTTGATAGGAGTGGTTACAGCTGAAGGATTCAAAGGTCCAGTCTTTACACCAAATACAATTGTGCACCTGTATGCGTTTTCCTAGTATGTGGCAAAGAGATTTGGGGGTCAAAGAAGCAGAGTGTGGGGGATAAAAATAAAAATAAAAAAATAAGAAGCAGCTGCTGTTAAATAAGAAGCTTATTACTTGTGAATCTGCTCTGTAATATCTGTGGTGGATGGAGTTGAATGGTAATAAACCAGATTCTCTGTTTCACAAATTATACAATGTGTCATCAGTTTTTCATTAGTAAGGCAAAATACAATTTCTGCTGGACATTAGATATGCAATCCAGTGGTGTATTTCTTTCTTTCACTAACATGTGCACTCACAATAAAAAAAAAAAACATAAGTGGAAAGTGAAGTATGGATTTTCGCAGCGAAATGTGTAGGTATCTTTTTGAAGCTTTGGATTTTCATTCCAATCTTCCCTGTTTTTTTGAAGAAAAAAGAACATTGTACATTTTTTTTTTTGCAAAAATGTTGCTGAAATTCATTCAGAAGCCGTACAGAATGCTAAAAAAAAAAATTATAGGGGGGATTTAATTAAAATATGCAGATAAGGTAAATTAAATGCAAACAGAAGTCATAAAAATGAGCGAAAGATGCATCACTCTGGATGCATTTTTAGTACTCGACATGGTTTACTGTTTGTTTGTTTTTTAAAATTCGCTTAAAACATGTTCATAACTATGGTGCATTGTCACTTGACACAAAAAATAGCGAGATGTCGTTATTTGGATATTTAAAGCCATAATTGTGGAATTTAAAGTAGTTATTTAGACTTTCTAAGTGACAATTTCATAGGATTTCATTTACACTATTATTGATGATTGCGACATTCAGAGCTACTATGACAACAAAATCTCAACAGATTTTGTCTAATAATTACAAAGCGTCGCACTGTTTTGATGCTCGATTATTTATATATCTGTAGGCGAGTGTTTTATGGAGAGAAAGTAGGTTTTTGCAGCAGAGTGAGTAATCTCGCGAGTATGCGCGATCTTTACCAACAGCCATTTCGCATTACGTTTCCCGTGGAGCACCACCGCTGTCAAAACACTTCGCCATTTCAGGGTTAGGAGGGGGAATTAGGTCAGCCGAGCGGAGGTGGCACTTTCTCATTTTCTGTCGTCGGTGTGCTCGGTAATTGGGTTCCGATGCGAGTTATCTGGCTGTTGCGGATGAGTTTTTCCTTCGTGGGCCCGGGTTGAAGAGTGAAGTCAGCTTTCGGATTTTCCTGCGTCTAGCTACTGGTCTAGCTGTGCGTGTAAACAACAAGGTAGGATGATGCTCGGCTGAGCTGGAGCTTAACGAGTAAATGTCACCTTATCGACGAAGCATTATTCGCGACACGTAGAGTGCGTTACAGGAAGGTGCGTGTAGCTAACTTTTATTGAAAAACTGTTGGAGTGAATTTAAAACAAGCTAATGTAAAGTTAGCTAACAGTTACATTCATTGACGCTGTTGCGAATTACGGGAAAACGCCTTAGACAATTTTACATGACAATTTTTGTCGTCATGTGATACAAAGTCAAACCTAAAGCTAGCGTTATCTGCAGTGTCATATTTATCATCTTTGTCACGTTTCTCACGTTTTCTGTTGGAAGCGTGACGTCACATTGTCATGGTCACGTTGTGGTTTAGCAGTCAGAAAATGCTAGCGCCTTTCCTCTGTTTATCATTCGGGTTTATTATGTTCCGTACAGCTCTACCTGTGAATGTTAATCTGCAAACCGGTAATTGATTTGAGCTGTGTTAAATTGCTCTAGTCGTTATGTGTCGAAAATATAAACAAAGTTAGAATTATTGCTGCTGAATACGAAATTAGAAAGGAACCAAAGGAAACATTTTTGAACTAACACAAAATCTATTCCCAGCAGATTATTTGATGACTGGTTGAGGGCGTTACAGTCTAATATTAAAGCATCATCCACCAATCTCTTATAATAATAAAGAAAAGAAAAACAATCCTGTTCCAAAATTGATGACTCATGAAATTTATTGCAAATGTAAATAAAACAGTGGTTTGGTCATCATAAGGACACTGGTATTAGATTGGTGCTTTACACATATAAGGCATGAGAAAAAAAAAAGCTTAATAAGTTGACTTGAAAAGAAAAAAATAAAAAGTTTAAGGAAATCTATATTGAAAAACGGCTAATTTTCAGTGATGGTAAGTTGTAGGTGGGGTGCGAGTCTGGCCCTTTACTGCATGACTTTCTTAATCTCAACCCACTGTCTTGTTGTTTCAAGCTGTCAGCTAAAGATTCTTAGAGCCAGAAGAAAAATTAAGAAAACTCTAATGACTCAGTAATGGACATAGCTTATTGTCAGCATCCAGAAATGTCAAACATCTACCATTAAGCAAATAACTTCCTGCCGCTTCTATTTATAATATATATATTATTTTTTTTTTTTCTGAGGGATAATTTCAGAGCTTATATACTGGACTTAAACAACATGTGTTTATGTTTCAGGATGAAACGGAGCAAAGGAGGAGAGGAGGCAGATAGCGGTGAAAGTCCGCCTGAGGCCTGCAAAAAGCTCCGTACGGAGATGAGCGAGGAGTCGGAGGCCGGGGCAGCCGGCGAGTCTCCGCTGTGTGACTGGTCGCTGCTGCCTCAGGAGATCCTGCTGCACATCTTCCAGTACCTTCCGCTGCTGGACCGGGCCTACGCCTCGCAGGTGTGCCGCGGTTGGAACGAAGCCTTCCACATGCCCGAGCTGTGGAGGTGCTTCGAGTTCGAGCTCAATCAGCCAGCAAGCTCGTACCTGAAAGCCACACACCCGGACCTCATCAAGCAGATCATCAAGAGGCACTCCAACCACCTCCAGTACGTCAGCTTCAAGGTAAAAATCCAATCCCTGTCGAGTCTGTCTGATTTTATTGCTATTGCTAAATGTTGACGTGAAAAATGTCGTTTTTGTCCTCCTGAAATGAAAGCCAGTCTTTGTTTGTTCTCATCAGGTGGACAGTAGCACAGAGTCTGCAGAGGCAGCATGTGACATTCTGTCACAGCTGGTGAATTGCTCCCTGAAGACCTTGGGGCTCATCTCTACAGCCAGGCCCAGTTTCATGGAGGTTCCAAAGGTATAATCAACACTTAACAAGAATTTCCTTTCTCCGTATTAGTCAAGAAAAAGATGAGGTTTTCGGTCAGTTTATCTTCAACCTTTGACACATTTAATTCTCTTACTCACTTGCTGACAAGATAGTGTTTTCAGTATTCCCACCCACAGATAAGGTTAGAAAGTAGCATCTGTCTCACACATAAGCAAGGTCAGAATTTTGTTATTTGGCCTCAAAAACAGAACATGATGTTATTGAGTAAACCACTATTTAGTTCTCCTCTGAGCAGAGTGATCTCTTTCTGAACCCTTGAAAAATCCCTTAATGCTGACTGAATGGAAGCCTGAAGGTTTCTCGGCACTTTTGGGCACAAAGTAATAGACATTTTTGATTTTTAAAAAAATAATTTTTAAAGACAATATGACCTACACCCTTTAGTAAGGTTTAAGTTAATGTTAAAATAGATTTTTTTTATTTGAGTCATTATCTTTATTCTATACATTTTAAACTTTTGCTTTTATTTTTTATTTTGTTTGTTATTGTTTATTAATGTTACCTTTTGATTAATCTGTTTTCTACTTTTTGACACAGCTTTGTCATTGATCTGGGGTTTTTCCTTTGCTGCACTGGGATTGATCTGGAAAACTTTTACTGATGTTGACTTTGAAACACTTCACCAGCATAGTCGTGTTTCTAAAGTCAGATTCTGTCAACATTTTCCTATCATCACGAGTAGCTATTAACGTTCACACTGTAATCGGTGTTCTTTGCGTAGCGCATGAAAACGAATCCAGTTACTTCAGCAGTAATGGAGCCTCATCAGTGTTCCTTCTTTAGAGCTGAATTGTTGAAATTTATGTAGTAAGAAAAAGCTTACCACATTAAGTTTGAGGGAAATCCTGAGGAGTGACCGCATTTTTGCTTCCTCAGTCTCACTTCATCTCGGCGCTGACGGTGGTGTTCGTCAACTCCAAGTCGCTGTCCTCGCTGAAGATCGACGACACGCCGGTGGATGATCCATCGTTGAAGGTGTTGGTGGCCAACAACAGCGACACCCTAAAGCTGCTGAAGATGAGCAGCTGCCCTCATGTGTCCCCTGCAGGTACGTTGTCTTTAAGAGATATTGTTCTTTTTTTTTTTTGTTCACATCACAGCCACTAACTTCCAGGTATTTTATTGGGATTGTATGCAAGAGAAAAGCACAAGTAATGTAGTGTAGAGTTGCAAAGTGTTAACTAAATGACTAGAGTTTTCTGATTTGTTTTACAAATAAAAGTCTGCAAATCATAGCCTTCTTTCGGGTTCCTTTATCTAGTGGAACCAGTTTCCTCTTGAGTTACCTGATTAGTAAACAGAGACTACCATTGTATAATTTATTCCCATTGTAAATACAGCTGGAATGTGAAGGGCCTCAAAATAAGTGTGAATAAACTTTATAGAGGAGTGGCACACCCGTTAGTCACACATTCCACAAATCTGGCCTTTATTAAAAAGCGGCACTGCTAGAAGAAAGCCATAATAAGTCCAGTTAGCAACAGGCAGTAGGGGACTTGGCAAACATGTGGAAACGGAAACACAATTAAACTTTTTGCCAGTTTTCTTTGCTGTAATAAAACCCAACACTGAAAATCCTCCCAGAAACATCCTCCCCATGGTGAATCATGGTGTTGGCTTCGTTATGCTTTGATGATGGTTTTATATGGATGGGAAAAGGGATGGTGCTAATTATAGGGCAGCAGTGGGTGGAGGTAAATCTTCCATCCGGACAACCCAAAACACAGAGAGCTCCAATACAAGGGCTTTAGATGAAAGCGTAGTTATGAGTTAGAGCTGTCCAGTCAACGTCCAGACTGAAGTCCAATTGATAAGTCTGCGGGAGTCTTAAATGTTGATGTTAACAGAAACTCTTGAGCCACTCTGACAGAGCTGGAGCTGTTTTACAACCAAAAATGGGTAAAAAAAAATCTTCTTTGAAAAAGTACTGAATCAATGATATTGAAACAAATGATATTTGTATTTGTGAAGAAAAAAAAAACAACAACATGAAATTAGTCTGAAGCTTAAAATCCCAATAAAAAATCATTGATGTTTGTGGTTGTAACGTGACAGAAACATTTAAATGTACCCAACCTTTGAAGCTTTGAGTAAGCGGCGTTCTAATGTTTTTGGTTCGTTTCATATTTTCTATGTGGGTGTTCATTATTCCCAACAATTTAACTTCCAATCAGGTCTAAATGTCCGTCGGACATATTTGTCCTTTTTATTCACAAGACTGCTTTTCATTTGGTTTTTGGAGCCTGCTCTTTTCTTCTCTAACGCGACATCATACTGTGGCGGTAATTATGAAGGGACTTGTTCTGTGGTTTCTTGCTGTGACATACATTTTCCTGGAAGGGTTTTCGATGCTCTGTTGATTCAACCCACAGCTTTCCTGCCAAACACAATGAGCCGCTTTGTTCTCGACACGAAATTAAAACCAGGCCAGAACAATCGGTGGGATTAAAAATAAAGAATCCCGTCTGTGCTTGCAGGGATCCTGTGCGTTGCGGACCAATGTCACGGGCTGAGAGAGCTGGCGCTCAACTACCACCTCCTCAGCGACGAACTCCTGCTGGCTCTCTCTTCGGAGAAACACGTCCATCTGGAGCACCTGCGCATCGACGTGGTGAGCGAGAACCCGGGCCAGCACTTCCACACCATCAAGAAGAGCAGCTGGGACGCCATGGTGCGCCACTCGCCCAAATTCAACCTGGTCATGTACTTCTTCCTCTACGAGGACGAGTTCGGCCCCTTCTTCAACGACGAGATCCCCATAACGCACCTCTACTTCGGCCGCTCCGTCAGCAAGGAGGTCCTGGGCCGCGTGGGCCTCCACTGCCCCCGCCTGGTGGAGCTGGTCGTGTGCGCCAACGGGCTGCGGCCGCTCGACGAGGAGCTGATCCGCATCGCCAAGCACTGCACGCAGCTGTCCGCCATCGGCCTGGGGGAGTGCGAGGTGTCCTGCAGCGCGTTCGTGGAGTTTGTGAAAATGTGCGGCAGGAGGCTGTCCCAGCTGTCCATCATGGAGGAGGTGCTGATCCCGGATCACAAATACTCCCTGGACGAGATTCACTGGGAGGTGTCCAAACATCTGGGCCGAGTCTGGTTCCCGGACATGATGCCGACTTGGTAGGGCGCTGTTTTGAGCTGAAAAGCCGCTCCGCTGTAGTGAACTGCTAGGTGCCAACTTGACGAGCAAAACTTCTCTGAGCGTCTGTTTGGAGTGAAGAAAAAAAAACAAAAACCGGGATGTCATGTGATTCTGTCTGAGAGCCTGAAAACAACTCTGGAGTGAAACTCAGAGCGGCCAGAAGAGCAACGACGACATGCCGCGTTAAATGGCCTGGGGCTGAAACGATTAATCGTGATTAATCGATTATTGAAATAATTGTCCACTAATTTAGTGATCGATTAACCGGAGTACACAGGTTCTAAAAAAGGCCAACATATTCACAGCGGTTAATTAAGCCAAATATGTACAAAAAATATTTATATGCATTTTGCATTTAAAATAAAAACACCTTTTTCTGTAGATATGCTTTAGCCAAAACTCCTCAAGTGGTATAGTTTTAGCTTCACCCGGTTCAGATTTACAAAAGGAATTCTTTTGTAAATCTAGGAATTGTACTAGGAATTCTTATTGCCTAGTATTTTAGGCAATAAAATGTTTATTTTCGTAATTAAAAATGAATTTAATTATTTGTCTATTTGCATCTTGTAACATATTTCTAATATTGTATAAAAAAGGCTTTAGGGGTTAAATGATAAATTTGCAGAATGTGCGTATTTTTTTATCTGATTAATCGTCAGAATAATCAATTAATCAATTACTAAAATAGTCGTTAGCTGCAGCCCTGATGTGGACATTTTTCCACTTTGTGCATCAGGAAAGCTGCCAGTATATGTGCGTCTGCAAGCACAGGCTCAGGTGTGTTTTAACATGTCAAACATTTTGCAGGAAATCCGGTTAGTTGCATCGTTGCATGTCGTTACGCTACCACTCGGCCTACATACTACGCTCTGTTTAGACGCCCTGCACTCTGAAAACAAAAACAGCTTTTGAGGTTTCTGAATTACTGGAAATACAAAGAAAGCAACAGATGGGGATTTTTGTTCTTTCAGACAATGCCGAAGGAGTTTTTTAACGCTTTAACAGAAGCAGTGGGAGCTTTTTTTTTTTTTTTTTTTCTTATTTTTTCTTTTTGCACTTCATGAATCGCAAAACGTCTCGTTGCAGATGTCCGACGTCGGCAGAGAGCAACGTGTAAATACGGTAGATATTTGTGATGTGAAGGTGTACAGTGTTCAGTAACGTACCTGAATTGTATTTCTTTTTGTGCATCACAATCTCTCTGTATATTTGAGACACTAATTCTTTTTCTTGCGTTGGTGAAAGAAGGTTTTTTTGTAGTGAGAGATTTTTTCTACGCACCTTACATGGGAACCAAATGACACCTGGGCCGAACCGAGTCGTCACGGCCAAATAATGCATTTTTGTATTGAACCGAAGCTCTGATCAGTCAGCACCCAGACACAGTATACGAAAATAATAAGGCTATAATGAAAGAAGAGAAGCAATCAAGTTACAGTGCCTTGCGAAAGAAGCGCGTACCCCTTGAGCTTTTCCACATTTTAAGTTTTATTTAGACAGAACAATACAAAGTAACGTTTAAATTCACAGGTA
This sequence comes from Brachyrhaphis terrabensis, assembly GCA_903067065.1. Taxonomy (NCBI): domain Eukaryota; kingdom Metazoa; phylum Chordata; class Actinopteri; order Cyprinodontiformes; family Poeciliidae; genus Brachyrhaphis; species Brachyrhaphis terrabensis. The sequence goes on from CAEGAG010159854.1 coordinate 48,340, forward strand.
AAAGATACAAGCTTCTTTGTTTTAAAACTCAGAAATCTGAACAGTGTGGCGCGCATTTCTATTCCGCCTCCCTGAGTCGATATTTAATTAAAAACTTGCACCTGCATTGCACAAAGGTAGATTCTGTTTAGTAATCAAGTGACTTATAAAGGTTATTGGTTTTATTTAGGGGCATTGGGGTAACAGTAGAAGCAGACGCCACACTTCTCAGATTTTTATTTGTAAAAGATGATGCCTACAGTCTGACAGTGTGAAAAAGCCGAGGTCGTATGAAGGCTTTTACAAAGCCACCGTATTGTGTAAATCCTGATTGCGTCCAGAAGTGTTGGTGCGCGTCGGTGTGCCTCAGCTCTTTCCGCTCAGTTTGCTTTGGAATCAGCAATATAATAGTCTGCAGCTGTTGGCGCTAAATGCAAGTTGGGAACGCAGAGCTCAACCCTTTTTTTTTTTTTTGTCTCTCAGGTTTCAGTTTTTATCTTCTGCAATTTGCCCGGTAAAGCTCTACATCCTGTCAGTCTCGCATACCAGCCACCCTCTTATTACTAATGTTTTATTCAATAGCATCAAACAGGAGCAGCAGAGTTATTCTTTCCAAATAGGTCTGCTGCTGTCTCCCGCGTTCATCCTTTACAGTCAGAAGAGACGTGGCAAGTCAGATGAGTGGAACGTATATATTTTTTTTCCTTTAAGAAGGAAGTCAAATTCACTTGTATAGAAAACGCTGTGTGTTTGATTATTTTGAATAGAAATGTACCTATTTCTTTATTTCACCCTGTCGGGGTTCAACGTTTGCTCAACCAGCAGCTCTTTGTCTTTTGTAATACCGGAGTCCGAATTAAGCTGAAGGTAGTTGCCTTTTTTTTCTTTTTCGTTGAGAAGTTACGCTTTGTTGTTAATTATTACGCTGAACTTCATTTGTGAGTCAGTATTGAATGCAGATCAGCAACAAGATCATTGTTTATGTTTTATACTTCTGGTTGTTGTCATCGTAGTATCGTTGCAGACAGGTGGTCCTCAAGTTCACTATGACGGTTTTTACAATACTTAAATCCTTAAAAAATGTAAGGAATTGAGTGGTGGTCTCTCTCTTCTGCTGTGGTCACTAGATCTTGTTAATATGTTGTTGTTTTTTTTAAAACAAAACTAAAAAAAAAAGGAAATCCACTATATTGCCAAAAGTATTTGTTTACTCCTCCAAACTCAGCATCAGTTTACTTTCGCACCAGATTCATAAACCTCTGGATCATTGATTTTTGGTGTGGAATAGACAAAATTCTGATTTCAGCCTGAATGGACACGTCAGTGAAAATTGTGAGTCAAATTTACACGTCCAACATCAGTGTCTGACATCACATGTGTGCTTCTGGAAGAATCTCAGTGCCTCTATAAGATTTTTCTTCTTCTTCTAGACCTGGAAAGCGTTCCTAGAAGAGTTGAAGCTGTTGGTCTCAAAAGTTGTCTCGCATCATATTAAACCCTAAGAATTTGATCTTGTGTGAGTGAGGGTCCACAAATGAATACTTTTGGCAATACGTAGACTAAAAAGGAGACATTTCAAGTCATTATTAGACTCTTAGTAAGTAGCTGTACCGTCTGTGTTCATGTCATCGATACGGTAACATATCACCTGATCATTTTTGGATTTAGTGCTGGGATTTCGCTTCATTTAAAGAAACCAGCGCATTCGATTTTTTCTGTCGCCTTCATCTGAATATTCAGCTGAACAAGTGACTCTTTTCGAGGGAATATTATTTATCTTGCATTTTAAGTACCGACCGTCAGAAAATATTTTGATCTCCGTTTTGTTTAGAGAGTACTCTAGTTAAAGTTTAGGAAAACTTAACTGTTAATGCTGTTTTTTTATTATTTTATTTTTATTATTATTTTTGCTTCTGTAAGGCAAGTGATTATGGAAAAAAAAAATACCTTGTCTACTTTGCTTTACTGGTCACTTGTCTTTAATTTAAAGGTATTGTTTGGGACTTGTGATCTTCTCCAGAAATAAACAATTGTGAATGTACTTGTTGCTCCTTGTATTTAGACATTTCCAATAGTGACTCTAGCCAAAGACAAAATACTACCCACTTGTGAATTTTTTATTCATACACTAAAATATCTTTTATTATTTTGTCAGGTTTTCTTTTTTTTACCACAGAATAATTTATTTCTATTTCATGTTATGCACTGATGCAAAATCAAATCATAGGTGTGAATTGGGCAAAAAGAGCAGACCGTCCATGTGATGACCTCATCTGACATGATGGACTTCCTGTTTTGCTGTTGCGCAGCGTCGCATTGCACAGCCGAAAGGGCCGTTGGACAAAGAGTACACGACGTCAGCCACAGTTGTAAGCATTTTTTTATTAACCAGGTTAAAAAGTCAATAAGGCATCTTTTCAGACTGTAGGGAAAAAAAAGTCTTTGTACTCAGTGTGCTGATGATGTGATATGAAATAAATTTTCAAAGACCAATTGTAGTTTTCAAAGGAAATGATTGGTCTTAGCAATACTTTTAAAGCAGAAGCCACAACAGGCAGGGTTGAAAGATTTCCTTCATGCCGTTACCTCTAGTTAACTCACTGACTCATTCCTCCACCATCACTGCCATCCCTACAAAATATGTGCAACACACCCAAAAACCTGAGTACAAAAAAGCCACATAAGAAGAAAACTTCAACCTTTGATTTTGGTACATTTACATTGAAGATGAAAGTTAGATCAATGCTTAACTTTAGTCCCTGTAGAAAATGTTCCTCTTTCCCATTTTGAAACACAACACAGAGGAAAGGAGCTTCTGTGTCATTTTATATCTGAATTATAAATTAAAACTTTCTAGACAAGTTGATCAACATAAAAAGTTATTTAGAAAAACAATATACGTGAAATTGTTATGGATGCCAATAGAAATGCTACTAGTTGCGAAAAATACTTGCAAATGTTGGTTGGAACAAATCTTTGAAGTAGATTTCTTTTAAGGACTTCAGCAAATTTTAACGGGTATGCCTGGTTCATCAGATGTAACATTTTCATTTAAATCAAATCTTTTAACGTTTTTTTTTATTTGTCTGTCTGTGAGGCATGAAAGTTTACATCTATGGGATCTCCATAAATATAGCAGACCAGTTAGATCAGGTTTTGTTTAAACAATGTCTCCACCTAGAGGTCAGATAAGGATCATCCACCCACAACAAATATTTTAAAAGGTGAAATCAGACCAGTGGGCTTCCTGCAGAAAAGGGAAAGTGTTACTGTGTTAAACCAATCAACCAACTCAGCATAAAAGTTAGCAAGTGACTAGTCATGAATTGTAAACTTAAAAAACAGAAATAAAAACATTTTCAAGCGAACAGGCTGGTTGTTAAGGCAAAGGCACCTCTTCATACGTAATCTGCACGTATGGATGTTTCATTGGCAGGTGCCAGTACTCAAAGTTGTAGTACAGGTAGAAGCTCTTGTCCAGCACAACCTCCTTGTAAGCCTCCAGCAGGCTGAAAGCGAGGTCGAAGATTGACTGGTGCGGCCTGAACGTGTGGTAAAACTGGCGGATGTCCGTCGCGAGGTTTTTCAGCACCGGCTGCCCGAATATGGCGCTGTCGTTGCCCAGGTACCTGGGCTCTCCGCTGTACAGATAGATCTTGGTGTAGTTGGTCTGCGAGCGGCTGGACAGCTTGGCTCCCAACTCGGTCAGCTTCTTGTACGTGCGATGGACGAACTGGGAGCAGTCGTATGACTCGAACCACACCGTTGCATTCGGACCGGGGTCAGAGCGAACGGTCCAGGTCTCGTAGTAGATCCCGGTCTCGTTGTCGTCCTGCACCCACTGGGCCATCGCGTTGAACTGACTCCCTGCAGGACAAAAAGTAGGGTTTAGGAAAAGTAGGTGCTGATAATAGTGGAAGCACTCCATTATGTTCATCGACGTTACAGCGATGTGAAAGACTACGTACCGCTTTAGAGATTTCTTCTGGTTTTGCTTTTACATGTTTTACTGTAGATTATCAACCAAATTTTAATATCAGACAAAGACAACCTGAGTAAATGCTAAACTCTGTTCTCAGAGAATGATTTAGGTTTATTTTTAGAAAAGGCTGTTCAAATCTACATGTGAATATATACCTACCCCTCATAAATAATGACTTTACTGTGATTTACCTCATTTTCTATTCAACTTCAGTCATCACAACCATCATAAATGGAACTCTTCTAACATGAAGTAGACTAACAAGTGTCAAACAGCAGAGTACTACTAATGAAGTTGGAAAATATCACCTGTGACTTCTCCTATTTTCTCCAGGGTCCCGTTCTGTGACCAGTGCAGATCATCGATGCCTTCGAAGAAGCAGGCAGCTCCCTGGTTGCACCAGAAGGGGGCGAACATCTCCAGCCGGAGGTGAGGGAACGTGCAGTTGCCCAGCTGGAAAAGCTCGTACCACTCCATGGTGTAGTTGGCTCCAGTCTCCAGGCTGCTGAAGCCGATGGCGTCGTGCATGATGTGCTGCAAGATAAAACACGGAAACTTTGGCTTGAGAAGACACGGGGGTGGGGGGAGGAAAGTTGTGCAGCTGCGTTTCTATTAATACTGTCAAACACAGCTGCACCTCAGCTTCCACAATGCTGCTATTTCAGATTATTTTGAAAGTACACGAGTGAAATGCAGAGTTCTTTCGTACCAATTCAGACATTACATCAACTGAAAGCTGCAGAGAGAAATATCTGAAATAGAAATATCAAAGATTGGTGCACTTACAAACTTCCCCAGCACATCTCCGTATTTGAATTCCCACACAGGCGTCTGCAGCCGGTAGACAGAGACGACGTCGCTGTCTCGTATGGAGGGAAAGCGTCCATCGCGGTCTCCGGTGGGGCAGAAGGGGTAGAGAGCTTCGCAGTACGAGTCCACAGGAGGTCGCCGGTCAAAGCGCCTGATGAGAACAGGAGGATTGAGGGTCACAATTACGTCACTTTGGAACCATTTAACAGCAACCTCTACAGCTACCAAAATAATAAGCAAACTTCAAATTAAATTAGATTTTTTTACACACTTTCAGGGGCCAACAATGTCACAGTTTTAGTTCTCCTTCTGTAAATTATCTCAAGATTTAGAAATAAAAAAAAGTCATCTCTAAAAACTGAAATGACCAATTAAATTTATTTGCTAGCTTGTTGTGCCTTGACACAATAAGACCACAAAATTCAACTTATAGAATTTGTATTTTTGTGTGATAAACCAAAACAAAGCGGCGATTACCTAGGAATAGAGAGGAAAAATATTTCAGCATCTTAAACTATTAAAAATCTTTCACTTCGTGAAACCTCCTTTCAGTCTTTTTGGATTATGTCTCTAAAAGGTTTGCACATCTAGAGATTGAAGTTTTTGCTAATTCTCTTAACTCAAGTTCTCTCAGACTGGATGGAGAACATTCATTTTCAAGCTGTATGCAGATATGGACTTTGACTAGGTCATTCTAGCACATGATCTAAAACCCTCCCACTATACTCTAGGTGTCTGTTTATTACTTTTTTTTTTTTTTTTACTGTACGACACTAAATATTACTGATTCCATTTGCTGAAAATTACACACTTTAATCTATTAGCGGCAATTAAAACAGACATTAGTTTCACTCAGTTCCTCAAAGTGACACAAAGTAGAATCACGTTGAAAACAGATGAACAAATCAATGTAGCTGAACTAAAACAAGTTTTCACCAAAAGCTACATTTGTGACACAGCCCAAAGCTTCGGCATGTTTTGGTGTAGCTCCATTAAATTCAAGCGAATGCAAAACAAAGACGCGCTTCTCCCCGCTATGTCTAATCGGTCATATGACGAGCGGACCGCATACCTGTAGGGAACAGGCCACTGCTGTCGTCCGTCAGCCCGCAACTGAGCGACAGCGTGGAGGGAAAGGAGCAGCGTCACGCACACGGAGGCCTCCCTGCGGGGCATGTCGCAGCCGGACAGATGGACCTAAAGTAAGGAGAAAGTTTACGGTGATTGTTTTCACATGATTCCTCCCTCTCTGAGCCGACTTCCTTTTTCCGCGGGGTCACGTGGGTTTGTTGACGCGAAGTAATCGCGTGACGTCACTGAAACTGGAGAAGAAAATAAACTTCATTGATCATTTTAGGATTTTTTTTTTATGTAGCTGTACTGAGCCCGTCTGGTGACTTGGGAGAAAATAAATAAATAAATAAATAAAAATTGACTTAATAACTCGTGGGAAATCGTGACCAAGACTTAATAATATTAATTATTATCATTAATGGAATCCGATCTAGGAAAACCCGTACTAAAACCTGATACAAATTTTAACAAATAAAAAAAAGATAGATTACCTTATTATATTTAAAATACTTATGGAAAAAAGAACAAGAAATAATGTTTTTAGTCTTTTGTTTGTAGTTTGGGATTTTATTTTTTCCCCCTATTATTTAAAAATACTTTAAAATATATTTTTTGTTTGCGCACATCTTTTTAGAACTACGGAAGAGGATTAGGGCCACCGAAAAATAAATAAATAAATAAATTCTGACTTTAAAGTCAGAATTCTGAGATTAAAGTCAGAATTCTGAGATTAATCTCAGAATTATATATATATATTTTTTTTTTCGGTGGCCCTAATCCTCTTCCGTACTAATCCTCTTCCGTAAAACAAAGCAAAAAACATGGTATTTTCTCAAACGTACCGTGGTGACGCTCCTGGTGACGCTCCTTCAAACACACGAGGGCGCTAATGAGTCAACGTGCCCGAACACCATCCCCAATAATCCACAGAAGAGGAAGCAGCGTTAGAAAGGGGCCGTCCGACATGCTACTCAGCCTTCTCCAGCACAGTGGTCGCAGCTTGCTGACTCTCAGGACGGTCCGGACTCTGAATAAAAGCTTTTATTCCTCCCAGATGGCTAAACGGGTAGCTGTGGTGCTGGCGGGCTGCGGGGTTTATGATGGAAGTGAAATCCATGAGGCCTCGGCTGTTCTGGTCCATCTGAGCAGAGGAGGTGCCACTGTAAGTCTTGCTTTATCTGCAGTGTCTGAAACCTTGTGTGGTTTGAGGTGTGAAGTTGGCGAAAGTCTGAATTGGTCTCTCTGCCATATTGATGTCAATCAGAGGTATTCATTAAGTCAGGATTACACAGAGTGCTGATATGATCTGCGTGAAAGTGACCTGACCTCTACAACCTGCTCAGCAATACCGAGTGACGTTAGGGAAGCTGAAGTTAGCTTCCGGTTCGGAGAACTAAAGCTAAAGAGCAATTTCCAGTCATTTTCACCAAAATGAAATTTAACCTACTCTAGCTTAAAAAAACCCCCAAAAAACTGCAACACATAAACTCTTCAAATCAGGACTAGATTATTCTCCACTAAAGGGAGAATCAATAAAACCCCGTTTGAAAGATACTGCCAGCCCCCTCAAACATTGTTCCTGTCATTGTGGACAAAAAGCTCAAAATGGAATTTTTTCTGAAATTTTCAGTTAATCTTAAAGAGGTCAGTCTTGGAACAGGGACTACTTTCTTAGTCTTTATTCTCGCATATTGTTGTTGAAGTGAAGGCACCGCAGCTTCACTTCCTTTGGAGGAAGTCCAGACATGTACTGCATCACGGCCTGGTTTGGCAGCTTAAGTGCTCGGGATCAAAATACTCTGCAATGCGTTGAGAGAACAGCTGAGAGGACCATAGGGTGTGCTCACCCCTCCATTCCACTTAAAACTAGTTTTCTGATGGATTAAACAGTCAAATGTTAATAATCTGGAATAACATCTAATATAAATGTGCTCTAGCGTTTCTAATAAAGAGTGTTCAGGCAGAATTATGCCTGAAGCTTGTCGATAAACAAAAGCTAGGTTTTACTGAAACTTGATGCAAAGCATATCTTCAAATTTGACTGTTTGCTCGTGTAGCTTTAAACATGCATGTGTATTTTTGACCCTGTGTAGATTGGAGAAAATAAACCAATTTTAAAACTTAATTTTACTGCATAATTACTCCATCTGGGAAAAAGAATGGTTCAAATCCATATTTAAAAGCCCAAAACAAAAAAGTTTTTCCATCCATGCATATTGCTGGATGGATATGCATCCTTTTTCTTCTGGGTGTTCCAGTCAATGGTGCATTCACTGGCAGCTGGGATGTTAAAATGTCAGTCTTTAAAACAAGAAAATACAAAAAGCTCCTCAAGAAATTGGTTATTTTTTTATTTTTATTTTTTTCAAAATCTTAGTTTTACTCGTATAGTTTTCAGTTTGCGATGCTGGTTGTGTTCTGTTAATAAAAAGTGCTTCCTCTGTGTTTTTCCTCTCTTACAGGTGCAAATGTTTGCTCCCAATGTCGACCAGATGCACGTGGTCAATCACCTCAAAGGTGAACCTTCTGAGGAGAAGAGAAACGTTCTGGTGGAGAGCGCACGACTCGCCCGTGGGGATATCCAGGATCTGTCTAAGCTCAGTGCCAAAGACCATGATGCCATCATATTCCCAGGTTTATTCTCCACTGCTACGGCCTCCTTGATTGCAGTGCTTTCTTTCCACCCCGACAGATGTTACTGTGGGCGGTGGAAGTGAAAGTTGTGCTGTAACTCCCTGTTTTCTATCATTTCTCAGGTGGTTTTGGGGCGGCGAAGAACCTGTGTACGTGGGCAGTGCAGGGGAAGGACTGCTCAGTCAACGATGAGGTGAAGGCCGCTCTGCAGGCGTTCCACAGCGAAGGCAAACCCATCGGCCTCTGCTGCATCTCGCCCGTCCTGGCAGCCAAGGTGCTCCCGGGCTGCGAGGTCACCGTCGGCATCGAGAAGGACAGCAAGTGAGTCTTAAACGCTCCAGACCGGGTAGAAATCAGTGGAATGAAGCAAATGCCTTCCCATCTAACCTTAATCCCTAATGAAACTGCAGGTTTGATTAAAAAAAAATCTTCCATCTCTTTTCTCATAACTACACATGAAAGAGAAATTGAGCAGTTCTCCTAACCCCAAGTTCCTCTGGACGTTCAGAACAGTGTAGCCGCACGATTACTAGAGTTTTGACAGGATGCCGATTCTTCACGTTGACAAGGAAGGAAGCATTTTCAGGGAACGTGCAAATGCTGCAGGGATGGTTTCACAATGTCAGGCAAATGATCATTTACAACAATCAAGTTGTACACAAGGATTTCATGACACACGCCGCTTCGTAGCAGTTTTCATCGCTGACTGTGTGACAACGAAACTCAAGCTTTCAAGAATTTAGAAGTGATCAAAACATCTGAGGTGAAGCAGGAGTCAAACTATAAAATATTCCCAAAGACTAGAGGACCAAGAGGTTCCATTATGGAGGATCTTCAGTTTTTCTCTGCAGCATAAATTCTTTTTTTTCCTTTACTGAGCTAAAGGAAAAACTTTAACCGTCTGACATTTTCTGCATACTGGAATGGTTAATTTCAGGCTTACAAGGTTCTGCTGTCCTAGTTCAAATGTAAGGATGGCCATAATGACCAATCACTTCCACAGCATTTTATGTTAAAGTACTTAGAACTTGTAAAAAAAATAAAATAAAATTTGGTATTTAGCTAAAAGAAAAGGAGAGGTTTGGTCTGATTGTCTGACGATTAAACCGTCGCTTCATGCAGCAAGTAACTCTTACTTTTTTCCCGCTCAGGTATCCAGATACGGCAGGCACGGCCGATGCCATCAACCAGCTGGGCTGCAAACATGTCAGCAAGGGCGTCGGCGAGAGCCACGTGGACGAGAAGAACAAGCTGGTCACCACCTGCGCCTTCATGTGCAACGCTCCCATCCACGAGATCTTTGATGGGATCGGATCCATGGTGCAGGGCGTCTTGAAGCTGGCCTGATTCGGCAGAAGACCGCAGAAACGAATGTTGGGGTGTAGATTTGCCAATTTATTTTTGTAGATAGCTGCTGAGTTGACGTCAAGGAGATTTAAACTCGATTAAAAACAGATCCTCTTGAAATGTTAGCTTTCTGGGGATAGTTCTGACATCCGCATCATGTTTCAAATTTTTGTTTCACAAAAAAAAAAAAAGAATTTATTTCATTGTATTCAAACATTGTCATTGTTGATTACATTTCTGAGGATCAATAAAGAAAACTTGCTTTGCAGTTCAATTTATTTCACCCAAATCACTCCGACAACAAAAAAAATAAATATTTGCATTTTACATTTTCTTACAAGATTATGGAATACAAATATAAAGATGGAGCATTATGTGTTTTCCAGGCATATCATGGCATTTTAAAGCACAATCAAATAACTCCCAGCTTCACTTAAAAAAAATGATGTATATATAAAACATGACTTAAAAGAAATTCGACTTTGCAATTTATCACCTTGAAATTGGGTCTCTGTCTCTTTAAGAAGCTCCTGCTCTTTCCAACATATCACATTTAGCATCATCACAAAATTTCTTTGTTAACGATTTTACCAGCATCTCATCATATAGCAAGTAACTCCTTTTATTAGCTCAGTAGATGCTCAGTTCAGGTGTTTGCTAATTGCTGCTGTCTAGTCTGAAGGAGCTGAGTTAATGGGTAGCAGGAGAGGGTGAAAAAGGCAGCGCTTATTTAGACCACAAGGATTCTTCAATCATCCATGAAAAAAAAAATATCTAAGCAACACTTCAGGTATGCTTTTGATGAGGGAATAACACTATAACATGACGTTGAATATATTTTGCATAACACTGTCTCTTTAAATTATGTAGTCAGATCATTCCTGTGCTGTACACTTGCTCGAGTGTGTTACTGGTCATCCTCAGATACGAGCCCAAGACTGAGCACTCCGTCACCTTCTCAATGTTCCCAATCACATCAATAACTCCCTCCACGCCCTCCGTGCACAATACCGACGATGCATTAACTATGAACTTCTCCACCAGGTCCTCCTGACTCAGTGGCTTCCTCCAGTGGCCGTAAAAGGTATTGCATCTGGCTGTGCAGCTTTCTCCCTGAGCTGTCTCTATCTGGACCTCGCAGTACATCTTGTCGAAGCTGGGATGGTTGTCTGCTGGCGTCTTCACCTCAACTTTAGAAAGGAGCTCCTTCAGAGCGGGACGATTCATTTGAGCTGGATCGAAGGAAGCCACCGTCACCTTGCCGTCCAGGAGGGCCGAGCAGGCGTTGAACTGGAAGGAGTGCCTGGCCTGATGCTCTGTGGTGGGAAAGGGGCAGTTAATGTACTTGGATGGAGGCACTCTCAGGGTGACCCTTTGGATCTGGCTGAGGTCAAAGTTCCAGGCCGCCTCTTGGAGTTTCCCACGTGCTGCTAGAGCTGCGTCCACCAGCCAGTGCATGGCCAGGTGAGCAGGGATGCGCTTGAATGCCACGTCCTGATCTTCCAGGATCCACCTGAAGGCGCCAGAGGCACAATCTGGCATCGTGGAAGGGCTGTAGTCATTGTAGTAAACTCCCAAACCGACGTCCATGTCCAGCATGGAGGGGTTTCCCTCCAGTCCCATTTGTGCCAGCCGGGCAGCTTCTAAGCCTCTCCGAGCTGCGTTCCCTATGTGGAACGGCTTGGTTTGAGTGGCGGCGTTGGCCAAAGGCGCCCCGGCAGAGGAGGCTGCGATTGCCAGCGCGTGACTGCACTGAGAAGGAGACAGGTCGAGGAGTTTGGCTGAGGCTGCGGCGCTCCCCATCACTCCAACTACGCTGGGAGGGTGGAACCTGAGGATTCAAAACACAGGGCCAAGTTAGAATGTTTGTGGACAATAAAACAATTTCCTGTGCTCGCAAACCATAGAAACATCATGAGAGAGTAATGCATCAAATACAGTTAAATGGGAAAGTATTCAAAACCTTTAAACTTTTCACATTTTGTCATGTTGCAACTATAATGCGATGCATTTTATCGGGATGGGCTAAAACAAAGTAGTAGAAATATGCAGTTGTACCGCATGAGCATGTCAAACCAAAGCTGAAACACCAGGCAAGAAGATTGTTGAAATAATAAAGACAATCAGTTTAATAAGAAAGCGGCAGGAAATTGTTTGCATGTCACCACAAACCACACAGGATATGTAGCAATAGTGTGGTAAAAAGTGATTGGGTCAGATGAGATGCTATTCTTTATCAGGAACACGGAAAACACCTGCAAACACTGAAAATAAAAAGTTGCAAAACACTCTAGGGTGAACTAGGGTTCAGAATAACAACCTGAAACTCACAACCAGAGCATTTTAGATTAAAGCACACTCATTTTCCCCATCTCTCTCTCTTTCTCTCTCTCTCTCTCTTTTTTTTCGAATGGCCACACCTAAATCCAAATGAGGAAACTTGAAAATGGATGTCAGAGCTTCTCCACCCAATCTGACTTAAGTTGAGCCATTTTGCAAAAAAAAAAGACAGAAGACTTGAATCTGTAACTGCAGTGAAAGGGGGGTTCCCAAACTTTTCCTTGCTATGGTCCCTCAAAACACATTAACCTCTGACTAGGGGCCCCCTTTGAAAATCCACAGGCAGTGCTACAAAATATATAAAGAAACATCAACTTTTAGAATGTTTTCTTTTCTCCATCACTCAGTTTAAACACCGCCTCATACATCTGATTTTAGATGGTCTAGAGTTCTGTGGTGGAAAATTTTGTTAGCAGAAAATATCTAACTTTATTTCCAGATGATATAATATTTCATTACAGTCCCCTCTTTTGATTATAAGAAAATCTGTAATATTTTACACTAATCACATGAATTTTTATTTCATTTCCACAGTTCTTATGGTTATTTGCAGCACTGTCCTCCACCACAGAAAAAAGTTTCTTTGACCTTTTTTCTTGTCAGAAACTTTTCCATTTGTTGCTTGCTACACCAGCTTGAGGAGCAAAGCAGCTTGATCGATTTGAATGGCACCCAATCAGAAATGAGCGTCAGAAATAACATTTAAATAAATTATTTTAACTGAATTTTTTTTTTTTATTATCGAAAAGGAAAACTAAAATTATGACGAAAATGTCTGTTAAAAATAGGTATTAAATTATTATTATCGTTGCAATTCCCCCCACTCATCTTCCCTCCAACTTTCTGAACCACTATAGCACCCCCTGGCGGCCCTTACGTTGTAAAACACTGGTCTAAAGCAAATATTCAGGAAGGCTGAATAAAAATACTATACTTCAGATTTTATTTGCACAAAAAAAAGTCATATATCATCTTCCTTCCACTTTACATTAAAAGTTATTGCAACATGACAAAATAGGAAAAAATTCAAAGGTTACAAAAACTTTTGCAGTTTTGTAATCCCTGGTGAACAAACTGTAATATAATAATAATAAAAAAAAACTTTCTGCACTATTGATACACTTTTTATGACTCGTTTTTTTTTTCAGAACTGGGTGGACAAGCCTTTTAAGGCTCAAATGTCTTCAGGGATTCATCCACTTGCAACTGGGTGGGAATAATCTGAAAGTGTACTTAACGGTTTTAGAGAATGTCAAATGTTTCCCACCTTTCGGGGATATTGTAAGCCTCCCTGGAGAATCTCATCAGCCTGCCTTGCACCTCGATGCCAACATTGAATGCCAGCAGCAAGTCCAGACCAGAAGGCCGGCTGGGCAGCGTCTCGGCCAGGGCCAGCACAGCTGGAAGAACGGCTCCAGAAGGATGAGTCGCTGGATGCCAAGTGTCATCAAAGTCCATGGAGTGAACCTTGAGTCACAGGGGTCACCAAAGGTTAAAAGAGAGACAAATCATGCAATGCACAAAATTTTGCAGGAGTGTTCGCACCTTGTCTGATAAATACACTTTTAATACTTTTTTTTGAGATTTTACCAACACAATAATACAAACCAGCTGCAAAAAGTTGTGGTTGGAACGTGATAAAATTTGGAAAATATCAAGTTGGAGTGTTTACTTTCTATCATGGTGCATTTCCGCGTCAAAACTTACTGCAATGCCGTTGACGAGCGCGGCATAACAAGGAGGCAGCGTTATCTCTGATCTTCCCCAAATGCTGCTGCTGCGCTCAGATGTGAACAGCTGTAATCAGACCAATGCATGACAAGTGATCTCTAGTGAGCAGCAGTGCTCGTTTTCAGATTTTACTCAAAGCCTCAAAATCTCAGCATGAATAGGTCGAGTGAGGAAGAGCAGGACTTAGGTAAATGGAACTGGTGTTAGGAAAACAAATGATTCGTTTCGTCTCGGGTTACCTGGCTGTACTTAAGAGCCTTGTTGAAGACAGCTGTCCGGGTTCCTAACAGCCCAACACCCAGGGTGTCCAGCATCATCCTTTTGCTCCTGTTAATCACACCATCTGTCAGCTGAGAGGCACCCAGGGCATGGATAGCAGCTCCAAAGCTCTCGGTAATACCCTGGAGAAGTGAAAACAAACAAACAAACAAGCTGATGAGAACAAACAAGCTTAATGTGGAACAAATAGAGCAAAATACAAAAAAAAGTTGAGAAAGTATTGCAGAGAAAACGCTGAGAAAATGTAAATCTGTAAGTGTAAGAAATCTGCGATACCTTCCGCAGCATTGTTCGCACTCAACCAGGCTCTGAAGTGACAAAACCTCTAAGAGCCCTCGTCTTTTATAGTTAGCTCGCATGCATGAGGGCCGGCCGGCCAAATTTCCAAAGTGGCTACAATCCATGCTTGATGAGAAGTGTGTACTTTCACAATGACTGGATGTTGCCTTATCCTCTTATTGATTCTGCTGACTATTTAGGGAAATGTGCAGCGAGGTGTTTTGCTTTTGTTTTAGGTTCAACATCACCTTCTTAAATGGCATGTTCAATTATAAATATAATAATATAACGCTTGGAGACAAGTCGTGCTGTCCGGTGAAATTAAAACTGAACTGTTTGGCCATGATTGTTGCATTTAGAGGAAAAAAGGGGAAACTTGCAAGCCTGAGAACATCATCGCTACTGAGGCAGCATAATATTGTGGGGGGGTTTGCTGAAGAAGAGACAACTTGGACTTCATGCATTAGATGGTATGACAAGGAAAGAACATAATGAGGAAATACTGAAATAATGGGTAAAATATCAGCCAGGAAGTTAAAGCTTGGGAGAAAAAAAAGTCTTCCAAATGGACGGTGACACTAATTAAACAACCAAATTAGTTACAAAATGGCTTAAGGACAACAAAGTCATCACAAAACCCTAATCTCAGTCCTATAGAGAGTTTGTGGGAATATCTGAAAGTACGTACTTGAGCAAGGCAGCCTGCAAATCTGACTCAGTTGCACCAGTTCTGACTGAAGGAACGGGTCAAAACTCCCAACAAAGTATTGTGAAACGTCTTTATACAAAACATTTGACCTAAGTTATTCAGCCTAAACCGAATGGTACCAAATGAGGAAACGTATGTAAACTTCTGAAAGAGAGAGAAGTAATGAAACAAAAGTAAAAAAAAAAAGATTACATTTATTAGTCTGGCTCTTAGTAAAAATAAATAATATTATACATATAATTTCAAATATTATTATATATCATAATGCCACCTGGCCTAAAACAGGAACACTTTTGTGTGTCAGTGAGAAATATAAATGCGTTTTCAGTTGTATCTAAATACATTAATGATCTTTTTAACCTTTAAAAAAACATTTTATTCTTGCATGATTTTCTAGCATACCTGTAATCAAAACATTGTCAAATGTTTATTTCCGACTTTCATACAGAACTAACAGATTTAAAAAGAGCTACTTGACCTTCTGTACTGTCTCATAACCTGGAATAAAAAGACTCGTCTTTCGCAATACGCATGTTTTTGAGACGACAGACAATGGAAATTCAGTATTTTGAAATAGGAAGTTCTATGCAGAAAAATTTGTCACCAGACTGTGGGTGACTGTGACCCTCCCACAGTCACCTGACAAAGATTACTTGACTTCAAACAGCTAGAGATGGAAATGAAGAAATTAGAGAAATAGACAATTGCTCATAAAAAAGGACAATCTTAAACGTTTTTGCGACTTTAATGAATATTTCCTGCACTCTGTGTAATTAACATCAAGCACAGGAAAATTATGGAACTTTCAAAATGACAAGTTATGGTTTCAAAACAGCATCACCAGGCCTCCTGTGAAGATTTCCAAGAAGTATTTTTTATATTTTCCTTGCTGGTATTTTACTCTTGCTGAGTTGCAACACAGGTACCAAGCAATATTTTAAATTTTCTCATTTTAATTTCTCTTCTAAACATATTTTATTTACGGCTGGCTTTGTGGTTTCATTCTAGCTCCATCTTTATACAGGAGTCCCAAATAGAGTTTTTCATAATGACTAACCAAGGTCTGTTTAGATTATCATTTATTACCTTTATGCTTTGAATACACCTCCGAAAACTCAGTTTGACGATAGCATGCAGGGATTTTTATTTAGCTTTTCAGCAAATCCAGTCCCCAACTTCCTCAAAGACTTCCTCTGGTTTTAAATCTTAGCTAAATCTTATGCATTTCCTTTCCCTGTCTCACGCTAAATATCATTTTGCAGAACATGGTATGAATGCTTCTTTTATCCCAGGGAAACTAAACTTCTCTTATCTATAAAAGGTCTGATTTTGACCATTTAAATGCCTTTATTTGAGCATATTGTGCAACTTGAAACCACAGCTATTGCTACAGGGAACAGAGACAAGGGACATATAATTTTTTTGACTATATAACTAGTCATTCTTAGAGGAAGAAACGCAAAATGTGATCAATTATTTTGCAATAACCAATTATGAACAGGAAAAAAATCACTTTATGCAAATAAATTATATATATTATAGATAATAGATATATATTATAATAATAATATTTTTTGCTGTTGCTGAGATGAAAGCCCACCCCTCGTTTCCTGATTTTGCTTCTCTATAAGGACAGGATTTGTGTTCAGTGGCTGCATTTCCATCTCCAGGACGATAGGTGTCGCTCTTTCCATGTTTCATGTCCGTTGCCTTAGAGCAGGGATGTCAAACTCATTTTTGTTTTGGGCCAAATCAAGATCATGGATGCTCTTAAAGGGCCGGTTGTGCCAGGATGTATTGATAAACTGTTAAAATATCAATGAATTTTTAAAATTAAATAATCAAAAGTGTTTCTGGTACTAATTTGGAAATATTTGCACTTATTTATGATGGTAAATGCAACGTTTTTATATAGATCATGGACTATAATTTGGTATCAATTAAGGCTGAGGCAGCTGTTTAGTACAAGTAAGAAAGTTTTCACAATTTTTGAATAAAAATCTGCAAAAAAAACCCTCCCAATTATGTATTAGCGGAAAAAAGTGCAGGGATTTGTTGATTTTGTGTGAATTTCCACAATATTTCATAAGAAACTGGATGAACTAAGTGATACAATTAGCCAAAACTCCATTAAATTGATTGATGACTACGTTTAACCAGAATTAATGTTTAGTCTAGAATATAGAGGGTCATATAAAAAGCTATGGCGGGCCAGATTTGGCCCACGGGCCTCGAGTTTGACTTGACACATGTGCCTTAGAGTAACAAATATCAGTTGGAATGATTCTGGAGCTTCAAGAGAGGCTCGTTCACAAATGGAGAACCATAATGAGCCATGAGAGGGTTCAAGAGTTTCACGTTGTGATACTTAAGGAGGGGAAAGGGTGAAGCCATGAGCGAGTGACAGACAAAATGCTAAGATCGAAAAATGCATACAGTAGGCATTCATAAAAATAAAATAATAAAATAAACATCTAAGAGCAACTTCTTGGATCTTGTACTCTCCTTTCTCAAATTCATATTAAAGTATATTATCCATATACAGATTGAAAATTAATTTACTGAACTTACCCAGCTTAAAAAGTGAAAGTTATAGTGGTGTAATTAAGAAAATTTCCCCCTAACTTTGATAAGTATGGCTTACAGATATAGCAAACCTAAAATTTGGTTTCTCAGAAAATTACAGTAATCCATAAAAGCAATACAAATTTTTTTTCTTTTTTTACTTTAGAAATCAACCTAAAATATCTCCATGTTTAACACTGCATCCATTCACCATCATCTGCACTGACTTTGGATTTGATGGAAACTTCACTCTAGGCCTCCTGTGACTTTCTGTTCGCCACTCCCTCCAGACTGCGGGATGTTCCTTTCCAATTGAGATGCAACATTTATGTTCAGCTAAAAAGAGGACTTTGCAGCACCGAGCAGTAATTCCATCAGTCAGATAAGATGACCCCTGATGTTGAAGTTGAGTCAAGCATGCGATTTGATTTGTCCGTAAACTCTCGAATGCCCTATTTGCTTCAGATTTTTTTTTCTCGTTGTCACGTGGAAGGAGTTTCTCGTTCCACTTAACTTTCTGTTAACGTGTGGAAACAGCTCCCTGTGTGTGAACAGCCTGTTTATATGAGAAAATGACTTTTCTGAAGAGAAGACTTTGACTTATCAGCTAGTACACACTTGAAATCCACCACTTTGTGTGAATGAATTTATATAACTGAATTACCGAAATAAATTAACTTTTTATTTGGTGATGTTCTATTTAAAATTTAAGGGGTGGGAAATGCCCCTCCATGTCCCTCTGAGGCAACGCCCCTGAAACCTGAGGATATCATTTGCGTTCATCCTCTCCTCTCCATCCTTGTCTGTCCGTATCTGTATTCGCGTGTGAGAGGCAAGCAAGAAAACGGGAGCAGGAGCTGCAGAGACGCCCCTCACAGCAGCATCTCAACAGTTAAATGTTAATTTATCAGTCACCCCTGTGAGTACGCGCACACACACACACACACGCACATGGTAAGCCCAGTCTTCATAAGCAGGCTGCCGCCGCTGGCACCTTGTTGTTCCTTCCCACTGATCCTCCTGCTGCAGCGCAGAGCGGCTCGGAGAACATGGCACTGGCCGACACGGAGCGCGCCGCGTCCGGCTGCGGGGACTCGGGCTCCCCGTTTTCAGAGATCATCGAGCTGAACGTCGGCGGGCAGGTGTACGTGACCAGGCACAAAACTCTGATCGCCGTGCCGGACTCGCTCCTGTGGAACATGTTCAGCAAGAAGTCCCCCAAGGAGCTGGCGAGAGACAGCAAGGGACGCTTCTTCTTGGACAGGGACGGCTTCTTGTTCCGATACATCCTCGACTACCTGAGAGACCTGAACTTGGTCCTTCCGGACTACTTCCCGGAGAAGAGCCGCCTGCAGAGGGAGGCTGACTTTTTCTTGCTGCGGGACCTGGCTAAGCGCCTCAGCCCGCGGGTGAGTAAGGACAACTCGATCAGCGAGGAGATCTGCCAGAGCGACACGGAGGACGGCGCGCAGTGCTGCTCCTCGTCCGGGGAGCCGTTGCGCGCCCTGTCCGCCAGCGGGGCCATGCGCTCACCGTCTCTGGACTCCAGAAAGTCCGGGTACATCACCGTGGGATACCGCGGCTCCTACACGATCGGTAGGGACATCCAGACCGACGCCAAGTTCCGGAGGGTGGCGCGCATCACCGTGTGCGGCAAGACCTCTCTGGCCAAAGAGGTGTTCGGGGAGACGCTGAACGAGAGCAGGGACCCGGACAGGCCCCCGGAGAGGTACACCTCCCGCTACTACCTGAAGTATAATTTTCTGGAGCAGGCGTTTGACAAGCTGACAGAGGCGGGCTTTCACATGGTGGCCTGCAGCTCCACGGGTACCTGCGCCTACACCAGCAACGATCCAAACGAGGACAAGATCTGGACAAGCTACACCGAATATGTCTTCTGTCGGGAATAAGCTCATTCGTGCCATTTCGATGTAAAAATGTACATAGCAAAAAAACAAAACCTAGAAAGGACTGTCTTTTCAAAAGTTCTTGTTCTGAATTGTTGGGAACAAGTGGCAGAGAGAAAAACTGATAACTCGACTCGGAAATAGATTCTAGACACGGTTCATTTTCTCGGTGAAACTGAATTTCACCGAGAAAATCAATCTGAATTTGTTAATTGAGCATCACATGAATAGTTGCGCCTCCAAAGTATGGGAGGGAGGAGGGAAAGGTCATCCTTAAAAATGTAAATTTTCCAGTGTCCAAACAACACGTGGGTATTTAGTTTCTTACCCAAAGTCTGTGTGACATGATTTCAGGCCTTAACTTAGAAATGACAAAGGTCCTCCTGATTCTTCTAGATGAAAAGCACAAGTTGTTACATTTAAACAGAAATTAACAAATCTCTTTATTTTTGTATTTGTTCCGTAAATCGGAGATTATGGTTTAGACCTGACAGCAAAGCTTTTAAGAGAGTTTCCTAATATTTTTTTTTCAAATCATCCCACTCAAAGTAAGAAGAAAACCCTCCAAGCTCAACATAACACACCATAAGCATTTCAAAGCAAGGGGATCAACAGGTATTAACTTATTTAGTTCAGAAATTCAATGTTAATTCATGTTAATCTTTCTCTGCTATTTTTCATAGAACATAACTGCATATTTATATTATTAGCCAGGTAAATATGTTACCATTTAAATTTTTTTAGATAAATAATAAAGCAGCATTTAATATTTTCTCTTACATGCTGAATTGAATCTTCTCAAAAATGTAAAGATTACAAATGTTTGTGTGTTCAATTAGATGAGATGCATCTGATGTGAAAATGTTAAATGAGTCAATGGATAATTAAGATTCATCTTGGACTTGAGGCAAGTAACTTGAGACTTTGACTTACCCCATAACAGCTTGACTTGGACTTAAACATTAACGAGATTAGACTTATGGCAAAAGATTTGAGACATGGATTTTTTTTGTGGCCTTTGCTGACAGAAGATGGGAAAGAGGCCAGAGAGAAACGGGTAGCCATGCAGCCAATGAGCAGGTATTGAACTCAGGACAGCTGTGATGTGGATTGTTATGTGGGGAACCTCCTCTAATCATTAACCATTGAGGCTTGACTAGTCACTCAAGACTAGACATTACTTTGAAATTGCTCCTGAAAAACAAGGGTTCTTGACTTAGACTTAGTCCTTCGTAGCTTAAGATGTTATTTGGACTTGCCTCTCATGAACTCGAGACTTAATTTGGACTTGCCCCCATAGGATTTTGTCTTGGTGCTCAGTAACCTGAGACTTGAGTCAGACCTGCTCCTTAAAGACTTGATACTTGACAAGGACTTGGAAGAAATGACATGTAACCATCCCTGCCATCTTTTGAAAACTTTCCGGAGACACCCCAGTGTTTGTGCTGCGTGGTATGGCACAAGCAACCGCCATCGTCTTCATTGCCATATAATCCCAGCTGATTTAACTCTGAACTGATTGATGTCCAGGAGCTGACAAGCAGAGATTAATATTCAGTGTCAATGTACATTCGGGGCGGACTTGTTTGCCCAAGTTTTGTAGTGTCTTCTAGCAGTTTCTACCACTGCAGTGACCGTAAATGTAAACGTGGAATGTTGGCTATATTTGTTACAGTGTTCAGACCTAAATAAAGCCTTCTTCTCTTTTACTCCAAGCTCTTTGCCAATCATGTTCCTCTTATAATCTGCACTATCTGTTAACATTAGTGGCATTTTGCCACCCCATCCCCCCTGCATTTCAAACCCCTACTCCACAGGGAATCAAAGAGTCAGCCTCAAAAAGAGAGACATGCCCTGCCCGGAAATCTCAGCCCTGCACGGCGCTGGGAAAATTTGTTTCACTTTTCGAAACCCTAAAGGCCTAACGTTGAACATTTTCCTCCCTTTCATGTTTGGCTTCTTGGATGTACTCTGTTTTCTTTTCAACCTCACGAGAAGAAAGCCTCCACATCTGAATGTCGTTAGCACTTAAATATTGCAGGAGGATGTGCCGCTCCTATTTTGTCACACAAATTCGGCAGCGTGGCGTGTGGATGCAAATAATGCAGCTGCGCACACATGATGCCATTATCATTTCAAGTGTAAATAATGAAAGGGTCCAGCTGCACACAAATAGGAGGGTGCCGTCTGCCAGGGATTGTGGATGAATGGAGAGTCAGTGACTGGCCAGAGTACAGCCAGCTCTCGCTTGAAACGGACTCAGAAAATGGATTGTTACACCTTCAAAATGTGGCTGGGATTAGAAAACAAATAACAGGCAGAGATGATCTTTTGGCTAAATCATTTAAAAAAGACCTTAGGTCTTCTTCAGCCGCCATGTAGAAATTGAGTAAATTCAGTAACATTTACCCTAAATAATTATTACATTTTTAATCTCTACACTGTATTTTCATTCTAAATTGATGTTTTGCACATCTGATAAAAGCAATGTGGTCGGCATCTCAACAGCCACAACAGGTTTCTCTACTAAAATTTATTTAGTGAGTTTCAGCAGCTCAGTACTGGCTTAGCTTTGTTTTAGGTCAAAATCATTATACCCTTAGGCAATTTCATAATTCAGAATTTGTAAAAGAAGAGCTGGTACAACTTCTTTTAGAGCTGGTACAGCTGACTGTACGGCGCTCTGTAGTCTGAAAGCCTCCCACTGACTCCTTCAAACATACCTTGTGTCATTGTGGCAAAATCATCCAAATGACTTTCCAGAGAAGACATTTTCCATGTCCTTGTTGGTGCCTGCAAATTTCAATCTAGCTTGAAAGAGTTGAGTTTGGAGCAGACTCTTCTTTCTTAATTGGCACACAATCACACCACGGCAATGTGAAACTGGTTTCATTAGACAGTGACACTGGTGGTGTAGTAGGTTTCCATTCATGGTGATTGAAATATGCAGGTCTTAAACTCTTCCTGAAGAAATGTCTTTCACTCAAGTCTGATATGTTGGGTCTGGTGCTTTGAAACCAGCAGAAGAGCTTGAGTTGCAATTTGCTGAGAAACATTTACTGAAATATTCCTGGGGATTCATTGATATATTTGAGTCTGTATGCAGAAATTGTGACCCTGTGGACTTAGAGGAAAATCTAAAATAAAAAACTTGCGCACCCAGTTCTTATTTTAACATTTCTCTGAAATCATTTATTTATAAATGGTCCACCCTGAAAAACAGGTCAAAATCACTCTCGGAGAGCTAATAGACACATAGTAAGAGTAGAGATGTTGGTTTACAAGAAGCACATTGTAAGTTATATTCTCACAACCCTTTTCTATACAAAATCTAGGTATTACTTTGAGAAATGCTCATGCTTCAAAAATAAATAACTAGTTTTAATCCTTTTTTTTAGCATCAGAGATGCACAAGACAATGGACAACATTTCCATTTATTAGAACTGGCTTCTTTTACATGACATTTATTCCTTGGAAACACCCTCGATTAGTCACCAGTCCATCATCGATTTCTGCGTGCAAACAACTGACTCATGCCCATGTTTACTCATGAAACATTACGAGCTCCTCAGCCGCTGTGACACTTGTCTCTTCTGAGACTGCGGATTGGGACCCAATTGAACATGTGCAGGGAACTATCATTCACAACTGAACAAATTGTTCAAGCTGTTGCAGCACATGCAAATTCAGTCCCACAGCACTTGCTTAGTATTTCAGCAATAGAGCATGTTTTCCATTGCTCCTTAGATTCATGCATGTTGGCTGTAATTTTATTGAAAGGAGGATAAATCTCAAACAACAATCATAACTGAACATTACTCACTGATTATGAAAAGGGAAGAAAAAGGAAGAAACAAATATAGCCTGTGTGATTGAAATGACGGAGGAAATTTTTATATATACATAGCATCTTTGGAATCACACGCAGTAGGTGTGACCTCTCTCGACAAATGTTACCAAGTCCTCAGACTTGGTGACATAATTGGCCTGTTAGAACTGAGAGTTGTTCAAAGAGATTGTTAGAAAAGGTCAAATGCATTTCTCAAAGCTTTATATAAATTATACACCAAAGACTTGCTATAATAATCAGTATCCAGGATACTACCCTGTGTGAGTAGCTAATAAGGTAAGTCCAAAACCCTGAATCTCCCAAACACAAAGGGAATCACTTCTGGTGGCTAGCGTGAATACATTATATAAGGTCACCCTGAATAAGAACTACTTCTAATTTTGTAATTTTAAGATTACATGTTTTTTTTAGATTCATAATCCACCACCTAAACATTCTGTACTAAATTCCCCCTCACAACATTAGCTAGTTCTTGTTCATTCACCAATTCTGTCAATAAAATAAAATTGGAGAATTTACTGTAGCATAGTATATATCTGTGATGTCATTGTGTGGCACCTGCACAGTATTTTAAACTTGATCAGTTTATTTAGCTCTTTTTTTTTTTTTTTACTTTTTTCTGTTCACATATTCATCTAAATTCTCAAGAAAGTACTTTAACTAGAGACACCAAAATGAGTTTAATTAAAAATGCCCTCCGTTGCTGTACTGCAGTGATTAATCACCCATGAAGTAAATGTTGAAATTGTTTGAGACACAGACACTGCATTTATTTCTAAACTATATTAAGAAGCATGACTTGGAAACTAAAACATTCCATCCATCCATCCATCCATCCATCCATCCATCCATCCATCCATCCATCCATCCATCCATCCATCCATCCATCCA